>JAUTWP010003017.1:0-14238 GCA_033042655.1 Cyathermia naticoides
GGAGCACTCACTCTGGGTTGGAGTCGGTACCGAGGTTAAAAATCCCATGCCTCGACTGACAGATTCGATCTCAGTACCTACCAGCCTTAAGTCCGATAGCTTACCACTCGGCCCCCGAGACTGGTTATATCTTAGTTATAAACCTCTGATATTTATATAACTGTTTGAAAAATTAACAGATAACTCAAAGACATGCTACAAGAAATAGAAATGTTAAAACTGATGTAATATCTTAGTAATAAACCTCTGATATTTATATAAATGTTAGAAAAATTAACAGATAACTCAAAGACATACTACAAGAAATAGAAATGTTTCAAACGATGTCATATCTTAGTAATAAACACGTGATATTTATATAAATGTTCCTATTTAAAGCATAATGTCTATAAATGTCATGCATTATACAGTTCACTCTGTCCAAACCAGAATCCATATAATCCAGAAATCTGTCTAAACAGGATTAATTTTTCAATTCTGAAATTGACATATAACACTAGATCCAGCACTCTGTCTAAACCAGCATATTTTTCTGGTCCCATAAGGATCCGGTTTAGACAGAGTCCACTGTGCTGATGTTAAAAGAGTCCTAAATAAACCAGTGAAATTTATATAAATGTTCGTATTTAAAGCATAATGTATACGACTGTCATGCATTATACTGATGTTAAATTAGAGTCCTGTGATGTCATATGGAGCGGGGTGTAGCTCAGTGCACACCTTTGAACCATTCGGTCGTCAGATCAATCCTTCTCAGTGGACCCACCTGCACTTCGGGCTATTTTCCGTTCCAACCAGTGCTCCACAACTGGTCCAACAAAGGCTGTGGTATGTCCTGTCCTGTCTGTAGCAAAGTGCATATAAAAGATCCCTTGCTGCTTATCAAAAAGAGTAGCCTATGTGGCAGCAGCTGGTTTCTTTCTAAAAAGTCTGTCAAAATGACCATATGAATGATGTCCAATAGCCGATGATGAGAAAAAAATCAATGTGCTCTAGTGGCGTCGTTAAATAAAACGTTTTTTCGTTAAATAAAACAAACTTTGTGAACATGGAGGAAATCACGTTCAAGATGTAACAATTCAAATAATCTATTCTTTGATCTTCTCATCTAAAACTATCAGAGAGTGGGACGTGGCTCAAGAAATGGAGGTCATCAGATCGATCCTCCTCAGAGGCTTTTTCCCAAACTATCAAAGAGTTAGTAAAAGTAAATTATCAAATAGATTACATGCTGGTTTTAATGTTTGTAATCTCTTAGTGATCATCAAAGATAACTTTAAACACCTCAAGTTTTAAATTAAATAAGTTGATGAGTCTACTGAGAAGGGGAGCAGGATGTTGTTCAGTTGGTAGCATGTCCACCTTTGAAGCAGTCGGTCATCGGATTGATCCTTCTCAGTGGACCCATCTGCAGCTTATGCTGTTTTCCATTCCAGCAGTGCTCCACAACTGGTTCATCAAAGGCTGTAGTATGTGCTGTCCTGAATGTGGGAAAGTGCATATGAAAGATCCCTTGCTGGTTATTGAAAAGAGTAGCCTCTGTGGTGGCAGTGAGTTTCCTCTTTCCTTAAACAAAACAAACTTTACTTTGGTATATTCAGATCGTCTGTTCTATACATGTGTGCTTGAACTTCTCTGGTGATGCAAGCACAGACAGCAAATTGTATTCTGTTTTCAAACTATTCAATGAGAATTAATAAGAGAAATAAACTTACTTTTCTTTACTGAAGAGTACACCATTCCCTTGCTATTTTTAGTAACATCTTATTGGATGTTTTAATCAATGTTAAAACAGACTGTAGTGTATTATTAACATTGCTGTGTTAAGAACAAATTTAAACAAATTTTTGATTGAATTACTGTACTTTAATGATAGCAATATTCATTAATTGTTTTCACATAATCTCTGATTACTTGTTTAACTAAAACTGTGTGACCTAATTCTACTTATATACTAAACAACAAAAGAAATGTGAGGTGGAAAATAATAAAATGTTTAATTTTGAATGTATGTTGATCAAATATACCAAATGGTTAATAGAAGAAGTTCAAAAGGTTTCTGTTTTCATTGATATATTTAATAATTTACACTTTGGAAATTAAACAGATTATTTATATTTTCTCTGTGTTTTTTGTTACTCTGTATATATAGGAAAAAGCATCTTAATACCATGGCACACACAGAGAGGTTATTTCTTAGATATATGGCCATAATTAAGGTTTTTTATTTTAAATTGCAGGATGGTTTTTATGAAGGAGAGTTGATTCATGGCAAAAGAGGACTTGTACCTTCCAACTTTATAGAAAAAGTATCTGGTAAGTAAATATGTGTCTAAAGCTGCAATCTGTCTTTCCTATCTTGAAGTGGCAGTGTCTGTTTTAAAATAAAATATTTTAACCATTTAGAATATAATTATCTCGTATGTTTGTTTTATGTGCACCATGCTCCATTTTTCTGATGCAACGATCTGCTGTACCATATTTAGGTCATGTGAATAGCGCTATAACGTAGCTATGGCGGACAGCTGGTGATTTATAGTGTATTTCGTGTGATTTAATTACGATACAGAAAATCATTGCATCAGAAGAATGGAGCGTGGTGCATATCAAACGAACGTACAAGATATATTCCAAATGGTTAAATATCTTTTAAAAAACAGACACTGCCACTTTAAAACTTCTTGATATAAACAAAACTGCACTCTTCTCCCCAATATTTCAGATATTACTGCTTTAAATTCAATGTTAAGTAATAATTATATGAAAGTTAATTTTCAAAACATGATACCCTATATGAGTATGTTTAAGTTACCAGTGCAAATGTACTGATTGTTATACAACCAGACAATAACAATACAACGCAACTGTTTTTAATGGAATGTTCATTTTGCTGTGACAAATACATATTCTCAAAATGACAAAATATAAATAAAGTATTTACAAACTGAACTATTTATATTCACATACAGTGGACTCTAAACCAGTATTTGTCTAATCCACATTTGTGCGTAAACCGGCATGATTTCAGATCCACTTAGCTCCATAACACTGGATAAAATCTGTCTATACAACCACTCTACTAAACCAGCATATTTTATTTGTCTCAAATAAATCTGGTTTAGACAGAATCCACTGTAGACAGTGCTGGTTTAGACAGTGCTGGATTAGACAGAGTTTTTCTAGTATTATAAAACAATTTGGGACTGAAAATAAATCCTGTTTAGACAGAGTTCTGTATTAGACCGATGTCGGTTTGGACAGAGTGCACTGTATAGCGTGACTTGATTCTAATCAATGAAATGACACATTACTTGTAATTTCTTCTTTAAAATATTGATTGTGCCACATCTAATGTCTTTCGTATCATTCTGTGCTTACATTTTTTAAATAATAGCTGTAAATGCATTTTACTTGAAACACAGAATTCCCAAACCTACAGTTCTTGACATTAATGTAAAATGTTATTTACCAGATATTTGTTTTATATAAAATTATTTGTTCTCTGTCAATGGATAAAAGATCATTTGCAACGTCAGGGAGATTTTGAATGTTTATGTCACCAATGGTATTCACACACTATAATTCACTTTCATTGGTCCAATACAGTGGAATCTGTCTATGCCAACAAAATCTGCAGGTTTAGACAGAGTGCTGGTGTAGAGATTTTATCCAGTGTTATGGAGCTGGGGCCTTATTCACAAAAGCCACGCAAGCGTTTGCAGGCTCACAAAGAGTACTTTTAACACTGTTAGAATATCCTTTGCGAGCACGCAAACACTTGCGTGGCTTTTGTGAATAAGGCCCCTGGACTCTACTTTAAAATTGTGCAAGTTCAGAATTATGGAGCTGGACGAGACTAAGAAATCAAGCTGGTTTACACAGAAATCTAGACAAATGCCAGTATAGACAGGTTTTATCTAGTGTTATGGAGCTGGATGGGACTTTGAAATCGTGGTTTACACAGAAATCTGTCTAATATATATATATGACAAATGCCTGTATAGACAGATTTTATCCAGTGTTATGGAGCTGTATGGGACTTTAAAATTGTGCAGGTTTACACAGAAATCTGGATTAGACAAATACTGGTTTAGACAGAACTGGACGTGACTGAAATCATGCTGGTATATAAATCTGTATTAGACAAATACTGGTTTAGACAGAACTTGATTGGACTGAAATGATGCTGCTTTACAGAGATATCTGGATTAGATAAATGCTGGTTTAGACAGTTGACTGTATAGTGACACAACTTGACTAATAAATGAATGTTTTTTGTTTTCAGATGAGCATTTGTCAGAGTTCCATGCAGCCATGGCACTGGCGTGTCACCATAGCGATGACAGTACAGCCAACAGCATGCAGCATGACCTTGACTTCAACAGCAGTGATGAAGCCGACTATGCAGGTCTCAAACCAGTCTTTTTAGTTTCTTGGAGCTAGTGCATGTAACAGTATAGGGATTGTGGAATATGCAGGCATTTTTCCAGCGGGTAAAATGGCGTACCCTATTTGAGATAAAAACAAATTTAATGTTAAATATTTCTTTAAATTTTTCTGTATGACTTAGTGTCAGTGACATATATCAGTGAAACTGTCTCAGTGATTTAATTGTCACATAAAATAAACATAAACATTTTGAGCCTACTTGAGCTCAATATGCTTTATAAACACAAAATACAGTGGATTTAAACCTACTGCACGAAATTACATTTAACATGGAAAACAAAGAATGAATTAACAGAACAGGAATCAAATTTAGCTGAAGTTCTTGATGAATGTTGGAATACAAATATTTCTTTAAAATTAATATATCGTCATCTAGTTACAATAATGTTTGATAAAATTTTTAAAAAAAAGTCAGTTCTGTTCCTATCCAGTTAGTATAATGACGCAATGCATCTCTTCACGATGCTGTCGACACCTTGTAAAATTGACCAAGTCTAATTGAAAAGATCAGTGATGTCTCCTACGTGCTTGAACACTTATTTAGTGATGGAAGCATGTTAAATTTTTGTCCAGTCCAGTCCATGTCTCCTACCCAGTTAGTGTAATGGCCTAAGTCAAGCATCTGACTAATAGTATATTCTATATATGGTTCAAATTTATATTTTTTTAAATTTTCAAATCTTGAAAATATGACATTTATAAGCCATTATTTTAACTATTTTAACTATAATATATTTATAGATAACTCCAAGAGAAAATTAAACTAGTTTTACCATTCCAGCCAGTGGTTCACAACTGATTTATCATATTATGTTTAGAGCTTCTCAAATTCCACAGTCCCTGCAATTAGTTTATATAATCTCTTTGCTTTCACTGCTTTTTTAAGTTCAAACCAGATTTTTACATTTTAATTTTGTTTTATTTCATAGATTAATTACATGCTAGCATTTTCTCTTTTGTTATCTCAATTTTTCTATTCTTTCTTTAATTAGTACAATACGTATCACTCATTTCAATTTTCTTTTAAAGCAAACTTTTATTTTATATATTGCACAAATCTATACAGCATGAATTGTTTTAAATGAATAATTTGTAAAACGGGTTAAACAATAAAAAAAAGTTATAAAAATAAATAAAAAATAAAACCAGTTGACAAGCATGCATTGTAGAATGATGTGAAACATAGCTGTTTCTTCAAAGCAGATGACTACAAAGCTTGCGTAGACACTCACAGTGATCTGGATGACATTGAGGAGGTTGTGGATGACGTCGTTGTGGTTGCAGGTCATGTGCCGACGTACGATTCTGACATCACTGGTCAGTAGGATCCCTCACCTTGTGTTTGCTGGTTGACTGTGTTACAACATAACACCATTGCTTGTTTCTCAGTACACAGAGTAGGGCAACTGCTGCTCCATTGTCCTATTGCTATCGGGCAGGGTGGGATAGGGAATGCAGCACTGGAGCAGGGTGGGGGCAGCCAATTGAATTTTTTTCCAAAAACAAGTAAACAAATGTATGTGTTACTATAATTGAAGAATTGATAATAAAAGGGCCACATTTAATTCCTTTCTTCTGTAATGAATAAAATTTATACATAGTGGACTCTGTCTAAACCAGATTCACTCGGGATCAATAAAATAGGCTGGTTTAGTCTGAGTGCCGGTATAGAGAGATTGTATTCAGAGTTACAGTAGCTTGATGGGATTTTGAAATCTTGCTAGTTTACACAGAAATCCAGATTAGAATTTAGACAAATGCCGATTTAGACACAGTTCTGGTATACAGATTTCATCCATAATTATAGAACTGGCTTGAACTTTGAAATTGTGCTGGTTTACACATAAATCCAGATTATACAAAATTAATGCTGGTTTAGACAGAGTCCACTGTTTTTTTAACAAGGTCCAGTCTAATTAAATAGACACGTACAAAACATCACCAGCTCACACAGAACTAAACTTAATGCCCACAATATGTAATGCACTGTTATGTTTTGTATGCTAATCTAATAGATGTTTAGATAGCTGTTTTTAGTACTACCGGAAGTGGGTATTATAAGGGGTGCTCTGAGGCATCTTGGGTAACTGCATGGCCGGATCATGTAGCAAAGTTTCTGTACTCTGAAGTATGAAAATAAATCAGCATTGATCCTACAACATCTGTTGTCAGAACATCACATGAACAAATGTGTCATTTTGAAACGGCTGTCCTCACCACCTCAGTGTGGATCTGTAGATTTACACAATTGGTTGCTTTGAAATATCGTCAGTGTGTAATTAACAAATGTATTAATTAACAATTTTGGTCTGGATTATTTTGTAAATACTAACTATAACTATTTTCACATTTCCTGCATGTAATGCTATATGTTTGAAACCCATTAATTGCAGAATATATAAATAAATAAATAAAAAGGTATATGTATATGCTTTACATTATCAGCAAATTTAAAACAGCATGTTTTAAATGCTTAAAGTGCATGGATTGCAGCTAGTAGGAATTAATGTAAATAAATGTATATAAATAGAAGACAGCTATTAGATATAATCGTGACAGTGGGTTTTCTCTAAAGAAAGGTGTCACAATGACCATATGTATGATGTCCAATAGCTGATGATAAGATTCAAATCAATGTGATCTATTGGCTTTGTTAAATAAAACAAACTTCATTCTGTGGACACTTTTTATTGAACTAAAGATTTACAGACACCATGTATTTTATATGTGTTTTATGATGCTTAACCAATATTTGATGGTCTATAACAGAAATTTATCGACCATGACTGCTATTGGAATTCCCCATGGGTTATAAAACTGCCACAAATTTATGAATTTTCTTACGTGTCTGCCATTATGTCAATAAAACAAAAACATTGTTATTATTAATTTATAAAATGCTTTTGATGCATCAAGAGTTACATAGGTGTTAAAATTGGCTATAGTAGCAGACACTGATTTAATTAGCTTAATTAATTATAAATATGATAAATTGTTTTTGTTTTCTGTTCCTACTTTTATTACAATTTTTCTGTCAACTCTATTTCTTTATTTTTTGCATCTGCTATAATGACCTGGCTCTAAATGTAGACATTAAACAACAACTGTTTTTGAGAGAGATACTAATTCAGCAGTTTTCCCAGTATAGGAATTCTGTATGTTTAAATAACCTATCTTAAAAATAATCTAATTTAATACTCATTATCTTGCAAGTAAACACTACTGCAGATGCTTGGGGATATCTATTTCAGATCATAGTTAAAAAAAAATCAATATGATTGTATTGTCGTCTAAATTTAGAATACACTATCAGCCAATCAGAACATTTCATAAATTTACTGCATGGTGTTGGAGTGCATCGCTGTGCTTTTTTATTTAATAATATTATTTATTCATTTTTAAATGCAAATGAGGTTTGAAAGGGTTATTAAAAACAAATTGGTTAAAATAAATTAACCAATGCATGAACAATACATTTTTTAAACACAAGACAGTCCAAAATATTTTTGGACAAATAGCATGTACTCAAGAATTGCAGTCAAAATCTTGATGATACTGAGTGTTTATGAAAGATATCCATGTCCATCCCCTTCATTCTTGAAAATAGCCATTAGTTTTTAGATCTACAGTTTACAAATGTATAAACTATTGTTAGATATTGGAAGCCTGTTTATATTTTATTCATTTGGAATGCTTAGCATCTTGCAAGTTTTAATTTTTAGTTCTCTGCTTGGTATTAACTTTACTAACATATTTGTTCTGTGTCAAACATTATAGCAATACAGTAATTGCAATGTGATATCATCAACATAGCTTTAGTGGTATACAACTATCATCTTTTCATTCCTTATGACTTTGCGTGAATTTATAACATATACTTGATGATGTTTGACATTAAAATGAGTGTCATGATGTTTGATACATTTATTACTAAAACTATAAAATAATTTCATGCTGAAGAGTGTTTTTCCTATCAATGGATACCATCAACTGCCTAGATGCAATGATATTTCGTCACCTTATTTTAATGTTAAAGAAATACATATGTAAATGACATGTCACTAAGCTGTCTTTAACAATGTCTTAAACAATAACCACTTAAATATGATTCAAATAAAATTTTGTTTTATTTATAACGGTTATGGTATGTGGTATTTTGTAATGGGAAAAAGTGTATAAAAGACCTTTTCCTGCTAATTAAAAAAGGTAATCACATTGTTTGGCAATATCAGGTTTCTTTTGAAGACAAAGTGTCACACTTATCATATATTACAACATTGTTTTCTGTAAAATGTTTTTAATGTTGTAATCCATCATTGGCGGTTTCTCTCAGGTATTCCTCATCCCAGTTGTCTGTCCTTGGATCGCCAGCTTACTAACAGTATTCTTGTAAGCTGGAAGCCACCAGAGGTCTCCACTGATACAGTCATACAGTCGTACCATGTTCTCGTCGATGGCGAGTTTATGATGTCAGTCAGGGGAAATGAAAGAACAAAAGCTTTATTGGAAGGGATTGACTCAAAAGTCGTAAGTTATGTTTGATTGGACTGACATTTTTTTAAACAAAGGTGTTAAGCAGTTTCCAAAACTATTAAGCATGGTTCTCAGACTTTTCCAATTTATTTAAAGTAATTAAACATATTTGTTTTGCTTTATTATTATTATTATTATTATTAAACAGTGTTTTAAAGTTGAATTTTTACAATAGATTTTAATTTACTTGTCACAATTGATATACATTTATATATAAAAAAATATATATATGAAACATTTAATATGTACATGTATATTTTTGTATACTGAAATTGGTTATAATGTGAATACATTAAAAAGAAATTCACTGATGTTTTTATAATGGAATGTTTTCTTTATTTTAGACTCATCGAGTGTGTGTGCGGTGTTTGAGCAATCAAGGCCAGTCAAAGGATGGACAGTGCACATTTCTAATAGGCAAAGGTAAAGTAATATTTAGTCCAATGTTAGCATTTCTCTCAAATTTCATTAAAACTGTAATATAGAAATGTCTTGACATTTTTCAGTCCATAGCTTGAATTAATTTCATGATTTTCAAGATATTTCTATTTATATGGTGGAAAAATCTTATCATTTTGAAAAGGGATCAGACTATGAACATTTTTAAATAGCTGTTAAAGTGTTAAAATTTATATTCTTGGTTTTAAATGTATTTTTGGCATGCGTTTCATGCTATATTTTTAATATTTTTAATATTATGTCATTAAATTGATAAATGTTTGATCGTCGCAAATGGGTGAAAGATTCTTGCAGCAACGTTTAAATATTCACTCACTCATTCTATTCATATGGAGTATGACTGTTCAGATTCCTCTCCACTCTGCTACGAGAGTATCATTGATATATTATTATTAGAGAATTATGATACAAGAAAAGCTGCGTGGGTCTATTTGATGATCTGCAGAAGACCAGATGTTTCATCTCAAGAGCTGTTCCCAGTATTAAAAACTTAAGTTTGTTTTATTTAACGACGCCACTAGAGCACATTGATTGCTTTTTCATCATCAGCTATTGGACATCATACATATGGTCATTCTGACAAATTTTTATGAACATGCTACTTTCCAATAAGCAGCAATGGGTCTTTTATATGCAGTTTTCAATAGACAGGACAGCACATATTACAGCCTTTATTGAACCATTTGTAGACCACTAGATGGAATGGAATATAGCCAAAACTGCTGATGGGTTCACTGAGAAGGATTGATCCATTGACAGTTTACAGGTGGGCAAGCTGCTGTGAGCTATATCCCAGTCCCTCCAAATGTAACACTAGTGACCCCTCACTACTCTGCATTTAGTGCATGAATTGCTAAATATCTTGGCAGTACTTCATACAGCGGACATGAGGAAATTAAATATTGTAGTTTTCTATAGATGTAATCAATAATAAAAATCATTTACCTCAATCAGTATCATGTCCACCTTTGAAGCGATATATGTCATCAGATCGATCCTTCTCAGTGTGCCTATTTGCAGTTTGGGCTAATTTCCGTTCCAAACAGTCATTCACAACTGGTTCATCAAAGGCTATGGCATTTGCTGTCCTGTCTGTGGAAAAGTGCATATAAAAAAACATGTTGCTAATCGAAACAACAGCTCAGCTCTGAATGTAGACATTAAACAATATGACTTGATCATTGAAAAGAGTAGCATATGTGGCAATAGCATGTTTTCTCTAAAAGAAATGTGTCAGAATGACAATATGTATGATGTTCAACAGATGATGATAAGATAAAATGCTCTAATGGCATCGTTAAGTAAAACAAACTCCACTGTCTAAACCAGCACAATTTCAAAGTACCATTCACCTACTTAATTCTGTTTACACCAGCATTCTGTCTAAACGAGCATATTTTGTTGGTCCTAAGTGAAACCAGTGGTCCACAACTGCTTCATCAAAGGCTGTGGTATGTACTGTTTTGTCTATGGAAAAGTTCATATAAAAGATCCCTTGCTGCTTATCAAAAAGAGTAGCCTATGTGGCAGCAGCGGGTTTCCTTCTAAAAAAGTGTGTCAAAATGACCATATGAATGACGTCCAATAATTGTGGGAAATTGCATATAATAAAAGATTCCTTGCTGCTTTTCCGAAAGAGTGGCCTATGAAGAAATCTGTCAGAATGTTTTACATCCAATAGCCGATGATAAGATAAAAATCAATGTGCTCTAGTCACATTAAATAAAGCTAACTTTATTTTCCAATAGCTGATGATAGGATAAAAATCAATGTGCTCTATTAGCGTAGTTAAATAAAACAAACTTTACTTTACAATAGCCAATGATAAGATAAAAATCAATGTGCTCTAGTGACGTTGTTAAATAAAACAAACTTTACTTTCAATAGCCAATGATAAGATAAAAATCAATGTACTCTATTGGATTAGTTAAAACAAACTTTACTTTACAATAGCCGATGATAAGATAAAAATCAATATGCTCTATTGACGTTAAATAAAACAAACTTTACTTTCCAATAGCCGATGATAAAATAAAAATCAATGTGCTCTAGTGATGTTGTTAAATAAAACACTTCATTTTCCAATAGCCGATGATAATATGAAAATCAATGTTCTCTAGTGACGTAAATAAAACAAACTTTACTTTTCAATAGCAATGATAAGATAAAAAGCAATGTGCTCTAGTGGTGTAGTTAAATAAAACAATCTTTACTTTTACAATATCCGATGATAAGATAAAAATCAATGTGCTCTAGTGGCGTTATTAAATTAAACAAACTTTACTTTTACAATAGCCGATGATAAGATAAAAATCAATTGACATTGATAAATAAAACAAACTTTAATTTCTAATGGAGGGGTTGTTTGTGTGCCCACGATAGTGTGCTTGAACTTTAGTCTCACCTTATGTATAATATCAGATTAGTGATGTATTTTCTAATAGAAATAATTTTTTGCCCGAGTTATAATAAAAAGTTTATTATTTTAAATTATTTATGTATTTTCTTTTAGAATTAACAATTTTTATTAACCCAGTGGGCACTCCTAACAGGGAAAATAAAAATGATAATTTCCCTAGGGAATTATCACTCATGTTCAGTTCACTTTGTCCAATGAAAGTGGTGTTAATGGCAATGGACAATAACACCCAAACATCGAAAAACTTTGTATGGTATTTTTCATTGTAAACTGAATCGTTTTTCTATGAAACTAACTTTATATTTGGTATTTCTTTAAATAAATACCTGGCTACAATCTAACCGTAGACCCTTGAATCATCAACTTGGCCTGTTCCAATTGCTAATGACGTCATTAGCTTTCCGTGTGTTGTTCGCGGAAAAAGAATGAAATAATAGGCACGTAGAACCGTTTATGAAAAGAAAAATAAGGATATTCAGGCTGAGGTAATAAATAGAATATCAAACTCGCTTCCATGTATTATCAAGTTTAAGTCACTCGTGAAATAAGTTTCTTTTGTCACTCGCTATTAAAGCTCGTGACAAAGGAAACTTATTTGACTCGGGACTTAAACTTGATAATACATGGAAGCTAGTTTAATATCCTCTAAATATTAGACTAGAGGCACAAAGTAAAAGCAATATACTACACAATTTCATTAAAGGGGCATTTTAAATATATCTTGTACGTTTGTTTGATGTGCAACACGCTCCATTCTTCTGATGCAACGATCTGCTGTACCCCATTTAGGTCATGTGAATAGCGCTAAGACTTAGCGATGGTGGACAGCTGGTGACTCACCTCACCGATTAATAGTGTATTTTGCGTGATCTAATTGTGATACAGCAAATCATTGCGTCAGAAAAATGGAGCATAATGCGCATCAAACATGTATGTAGACTTATTCCAGGTTTACTGTTTCGAGAAATGTCACAAAAAACAGCAGTGCAACACCGTGGCAAACTTCTTGGCCGATTCAATGAAAGTGTCAACTCATGG
Source organism: Cyathermia naticoides (assembly GCA_033042655.1). Classification (NCBI taxonomy): domain Eukaryota; kingdom Metazoa; phylum Mollusca; class Gastropoda; order Neomphalida; family Neomphalidae; genus Cyathermia; species Cyathermia naticoides. The sequence goes on from JAUTWP010003017.1 coordinate 12,899, forward strand.
AACCAATTCGGACTAGATTTCATGCTCTGTGAATTGTAACACCTACTATTATGCAACACTGCTTGTGACATGAAATGGAATGCAAAATATCACGTGACACCACAGGCATGCAGTATTTTGGAAGGAAAATGGCGGCGGTCGGCGAATACGATTAAGTGTCACCTTTTTACCGTTAATTCATATAAATAAACCAATATACTGGTTCATGTTAACAAACTAGGTTTATTAAATATTGTTGAATATGAATAAACGTTTAAAAGCCTTACTTGAGTACGCCTTTAAATACATTTTTTGTTGAAATAAAATTACTATGATAGAAATATTTGTTTAACGACACCCCAGCACAAAAAATAAAAATCGGCTATTGGGTGTCATGCTATGGTATATATTAAAAATGTTTTTAAATTAAATCAGGTGTAAAAACCTTGTAACTGAAAGTTATAAGCAAAATGTATGTAAAAATCTTATTAATACATGTATAATTATTTTAAAATATACACCCAAACACCTAAGCAATGGGGGATAAAAAAAAACCTGACACATCACACAAATAAATTAAAAACTTCTAACAAAATTAAATTTCCCACAATTGATTTCCATGAAACTTGGAATTGCAACAAATTGACTACACAAGAACTGTTTCAAATCAGATGGATATAACAACCAAGTTTTACACAACCATAAATAAACAGTAACAAATAGGCAGTCATCCACAAAGTAGTTTAGACCATTTTATAAACATCACATATATATATATATAGGAGAGCGAAATTTATCATGTCAACCATTGAAGCGGTCGGTCATCAGCAGCCGGTTTCCCTTGAATACATGTGTCCAAAATGAACATATGTATGAAGTCCAATAGCCGCTGATAAGATAAAAATCAATGTGCTCCAGTGGCGTCATCAAATAAAACAAACTACTTCATATATATACTAGTATATAGGTCTCCTCTTCAAATTAAGTAAAGCATCACATCTTTATAAGGGTATAATTATTTAAATTGCCAAAAATAAGGCAAAATGTTTTGTGGTTTGCAATTACTTTAAGTTTAACTTTGATTACAGTAAAAGTAGTTTGTTTTATTTAACGACGTCACTGGAGGACACTATTTTTATCTTATCAGTGGCTATTGGACATCATTCATATGGTCATTTTGAAACATTTCTCAGAGAAAACCCGCTACTGCCACATATACTATAGGCCGTCGGCTGAGCTGAAAAAGCCGACATTTCGTTCCACTTATCGATGGACTAAAAAATTACATTTGTAATAGACAAACATAATCATTTCCTACTATAATCAACTTGTTTCCACCTTCCAGACTTGCACAATAGTTT
>JAUTWP010003128.1:0-14237 GCA_033042655.1 Cyathermia naticoides
ATGGAAAAGTGCATATAAAAGATCCCTTGCTGCTTATCAAAAAGAGTAGCCTATGTGGCGGCAGCTGGTTTCCTTCTTAAGTGTGTCAAAATGAACATATGAATGATGTCCAATAACCGATGATAAAATAAAAAAATCAATGTGTTCCAGTGGTGTTGTTAAACAAAACAAACTCTTACCTTCAGTATTCAAGGACTAGTGTGACGTCGCTAGCAGTGTTCTGAAGGTTAATAACAAAATACGCAATATTTTATAACATAATTAAGAAACGCACAAAATGCATTGTTATAACAAAATACACAATATTTAAAAAAAAAATACTTGAAGATTTCGTATCGCTCACCTAGAACTCCTAACATGCCTTGTAATGTCTTCTGTCGACATGCCAGCATCAAGCATGCCTATCGGCTGTTCATGTAAATTATTGGGTATTCTTGGCATACTAAAAATGCTACAATGTTTATTTTACAAATTTTGAAGCGTTTTCATTCACTTGACAACAATTTCAGTAACTCAAGTAAAAAAAAATTGATCAAATACTACACACGACATGTCAAACCATGCATGGACGTGTAAATTGAATTTCACGTCAACGATTAACAGTGCAAAAATAACCGATAAAATTCATGAATCCCGATAATACAGCCCAAGGCTAATACTACCTATATAATTTCATTACACAATGAATTATTAAACACAACAAATACTATATGTACAAATCAGAAGTATTTTTTTTGTTCAGTATACATGCCATTATAGCTGCAGTATAATGCCCGACTGTGTTGTTACTACTGGCTAGTGTATACTTATAAGTTATATTAAATATCAAACTTGTTTTAGGTTGACTGCAGGTGTAGACTACTGGGCAGGCCAGCATGGCTTCTGGTGATGACAGTTCCATGATGAGCAGTCCCGTTCCTGGTCCAGGGCACAACCCAGCATACTCACATGAAAACCCACAGATGATGCAGAAGGTAACAAGAATTTATATATTTACATTTAATTGCACACATTGAAAGCTAATTGACTTTACCTTTAAACATTTGTATCATGTAGTAATATTCTAAACAGTTTTTCCAGAGGAATTAGTTATTTTTTATAAAATCAGATTTTTAAAATTATATAGTAGTAGTTACAGTAGCCTATGAAATGCTCCAGTTGACAAGTTATTTTGACTATGTTATGTGCATCTTTTAATAGTCTTATATTTTTCAGATGGATGACAAAGGAATGCAGAATGAGCCACGTTATGAGAATTACATGTCAATGGGAAACCGACCAAAAGGAATGCCAGGTCACATGATGCAAGGACACAACATCCCCGGGGGACAGGGGATGCCTGGGAACCCACCTCATGGAATGGGTATGGCTCCACAGCCACAAGGAATGTCTGGAAGTGGTGGTCCGGGGCTGCCTGGAGGACCCATGCAGATGTCTGGAGGACCCATGCAGATGTCTGGAGGATCTATGCAGGGCATGCCACAAGGTCACCAAGGCATGGTGAACATGCCTGGAGGGCAGGGAATGTCTGGTCCTCCGCAGAGCATGCCAAGAGGAGCATCACCAGCTGTTGAAGGAGGACCACCAGGTATGTCAGCTGGCCCAAACCCTGGAATTCCTGGACCAATGAATCCACAGATGGGTGGACCAGGAAGTTCCGGTGGTCCACCAATATCCAATCCTGGTATGGTTCCAGGGAATATGCCAGGCCCGGGTATGAATGCCCAGAGTTTGGCTTCTTCATCAATGGCAGGACCTAATGGTGGTCCCAACATGGGAGGGCCTAATATGACGATACAGCCTAACATGGGAGGTGATGGGGTCAGTCCTAGTGGGATGCCCATGTCTGCTACTAGTGGTGGTGGTGGCCCCGATGTGCCTAGTTCTGTCAGCGGGAGCATGAACTCTGGACCGTCTGGCCCACCCATCAATCCAGGCACCATGGGACCTCAGCTGATGTCAGAAGCCTCTGTTGGACCACCGAACATGGATGGCAGCCAAGCACAAGGTAAGGACTGTAACAGACATAACTGGTTATTTGTAATTTTAAGTAAAATATATTTTTCTGTTTCTCAATAATTAAATTAATTTATATATACAACCATGTCTCGATGTTATTTTGTCTCAGATGGTCAGTGGGTCCAAAGTTCAAAATGACCATATGAATGATGTCCAATAGCCGATGATAAGACAAACAAATCAGTGTGTTCCAGCGGAGTCATTAAACAAAATAAACTTGACTTTATGTAATCTGAATTCTTGTTTTTAATATGAAAATATTAATGTTTTGAGTTACAGGTCCTCCGGGAAATCCTGGTCCAATGGGCGGCCCCAGACAGTCTGGCTTCAATGCAACCCAGCTTCATCAACTGCGAGCTCAGATCATGGCGTACAAGCTGTTAGTGCGCAGTCAGAATCTGCCAGATAATCTCAGAATGGCTGTGGAGGGCAAACGACCACTAGGACCTTTCCCACGTCCAGGTACGTGTTGCTTTTATTTTTAAATATGTACAGTGGACTGTCTAAACCAGATTCAGTTGGGACCAACAAAATATGCTGTTATAGAGAGATAAAAAGAATTTCTGCAGGAAAATCAGCGGCTTTAAGGTATCAGTTGACTTAACAGATGCACCAGAAATAAACATTTTATATCCAGCACCATGTAGACCACACAGCATAGAACTGAATAACTAAGTAAACATTTTATATCCAGCACCATGTAGACCACACATAGAACTGAATAACTAAGTAAACATTTTATATCCAGCACCATGTAGACCACACAGCATAGAACTGAATCACTAAATATATTTTCAGTAAATATTATTTACACTTGTTTTCAGTTGACCCTCAACAGATGCATCAATCTCGTATGAACCAGCAGTATCCAGGTCAACATCCGGGGTCAAGTCAGGGTCTACAGCCGGTTCATCATGGGTCAGTTCCGGTTCCTGACCCACAGAGCCAGCAGCAGAGAATGCACAGCTCCCAGCCTCCTCCCCCGCCATCTGTCCAAGCCATGATGGCCATGCAGCAGAAACAGAACAGAATTGCTCCGGTTGCCAAGCCGCAGGGCCTCGACCCCGTCGAGTTACTCAAAGAACGTGAACACAGGTAAACTGTCTTAATAAAAAAAACATTTTCATTATTTGATTCATTAAGCAGAATTGTTAGATACCATCCATGATTTTTTACAACGTACAAACCATACACTTTTGACTCTTTCAAACCCCCCATCCATAATTTAAAAATGTTGATCTGGCGAATTAATCCAGATTATACATTTTTAATATTCAAAAAAGTTTTGTTTATACAGTAAAACCCCTCTGAACCGGACACTCACAGAGCCAAGTAAAATGTCCGGTACTCTGAAGTTAGATTTACACATTGAGACTACATTATTTGTCCAGTTTTGACAGTATTCTGGTTTAGTGAGGGTGCGTTTGAGTCAACTGTATTTTGTATTAGTAAAATATGTTATAATTTTGGGAGGTGAGATTGTAGTGTTTATACTTTGTATTAGTAATATGTTATAAGATTGGGAGGTGAGATTGTAGTGTTTATACTTTGTATTAGTAATATGTTATAAGATTGGGAGGTGATATTGTAGTGTTTATACTTTGTATTAGTAAAATATATTATAAGACTGGGCAGACAGACTAACTTGATGGTAATATGTTTTTTTGCAGACTGGCAGCAAGGATTTCATCTCGTATAGAAGAACTGAATCATCTTCCAGCTGTGATGTCGGAAGACTTGAAGGTCAAGGCTACAATTGAACTCCGAGCCCTCAGATTGCTTAATTTTCAAAGACAGGTAACAAATCTTATTTTATTTATGAACTTTTATTATTTTTAGCTCAGTCGGTAGCATGCCCGCCTTTGAAGTGGTCAGTCGTCAGATCGATCCTTCTCGGTTTGAGTTATTTTCCTTTCCAACCAGTGCTCTACAACTGGTTTACCAAAGACCGTGGTATGTCCTGTCTGTGGGAAAATGCATATAAAAGATCCCTTGCTGCTCATCAAAAATAGTAGCCTATGTGGCAGCAGGTTTCCTCTAAAATGTGTCAAAATGACCATATGAATGACGTCCAATGACCGATGATAAGATAAAAATCAATGTGTTCCAGTGGTGTCGTTAAACAAAACAAACTTTACTTTTATTATTTCTCAAATTATAAGTCTGCTTACTTGCATATTTGCAAAAGTGGATTTTTTATTTGTTTATAGACGTGTAAAACAAAGAATGTTTTTTTAATATGCAATCTATCATTGTATTTGTTTGTATTTGTACTTTGATCCTTCTCAGTGGACCCATTTGCAGTTTGTGTTTTTTCCTGTTCTAACCAGTGGTCCACAAGGCTATCGGAAAGTGCATATAAAAGATCCCTTTCTTCTTATCAGAAAGAGTTGCCCATGTGGCGACAGCGGATTTCCTCTAACAAAAATTACCATATGTAGCTGTACAAATTTATTCACAAAAGCTGAATTAAAAATCTTATACGGAATAAAATTTCACGTTCATAATAAAACTGAAAAAAGAAGAAAAATTCACTTGCTCATGGGATACTGGTTTAGCATTTTTCAATAGCCATTGGGGTTGGGCTAGCATATTTATAGAACTGTGTTTAAGTTATCATGAATGTGATTTATTTTAGTTGCGTGCTGATGTTACGACCTGTATGAGGAGAGATACGACACTGGAGACTGCACTGAACACGAAGGCATACAAGCGAAGCAAGCGCCAGTCACTGCGGGAAGCGAGAATCACAGAAAAACTTGAGAAACAACAGAAAGTTGAACAAGAGAGGAAGAAACGACAAAAACATCAAGTTAGTATTAAAAACTATCAAATACTTTGTTGAAGGGTTCTGATTAACATGCATTTATAATCAAATCTAAGGCTTGAAATATACTATTCCACTATTCTGAAAATAGTTATTAACTGTATATATGTTGACAATGCATAATATTAATGTGTTGTTTTTAGGAATATCTGAATGCAGTTTTGCAGCATGGTAAAGACTTCAAGGAATTCCATCGAAACATTTCAAATAAGATGAATAAACTGAACAAGGCGGTGATGACGTACCACACTAACACAGAGCGTGAGCAGAAGAAGGAACAAGAACGTGTGGAGAAGGAGCGTATGAGACGTTTGATGGTAAGAATTATATTTTAAAATACTACTACTTCTCATATAGTGGCTTGTTTAGAAGCAGCCATTGAGCATTCCAAAGTTGTAACACTGAACCCATGGCAACAGCTGATGGGGAAATGACAGGTGCGTGGCACAGATGTCCACAAGTTATGATGGCTGAGGATGAGGAACATGATTTATAACTTATGTTTTATTAGACTGAGGACGAGGAAGATGATTTATAACTTGTGTTTTATTAGACTGAGGACGAGGAAGATGATTTATAACTTGTGCTTTATTAGACTGAGTGTGAAGATGATTTATAACTTATGTTTTATTAGGCGGAGGACGAGGAAGGCTACAGGAAGATGATTGATCAGAAGAAAGATCGGCGTCTGGCGTATCTGCTGCAGCAAACAGACGAGTATGTGAACAGTTTGATGAAGCTCGTCACTCAACACAAAGAAGATGTCAGGAAGAAGAAGAAAGAGAAGAAGAAAAAGGTAAAATGGTTGATACTTATGGTTTCAGTTTATTTAGAGACCTCACTAAGGCTCCATCTGTCTCCATTCAGTATGCCTTTCAACCTGTAAAATGTAGAGAGCTTTTAAATTAGGGATGAAATTTAACTTTCTTTAAAAAATAACACCCAAAAATGTGGTCAGTCACACTTGAAATTGGATTACTACTAAAAGTAGGGATTCAGCCCTTCATTTAGGACATCGAAATTGCTCATTGCCCCATAACTGAATAAATCCTCTGGTATGTTTTATCCTGTCTGTGATGCTTATAAAGATCTCTAGCTACTAATGAAAAAATGTAGTAGATTTCCCCTGAAACTATCACAATTACGTTTAACATGCAACAGCAGATTATTAAACCATTAATAATAAATGAAACCATAGGCGTCTGCTATAACAGCCCGGCTCTGAATGTAGACGTTAAACAACTTTACCTGACCTGAATAAAACGATCACAATTACCATATGTTTAACGTCCAATGGCAGATTATTAAACCATTAATAATAAATGAAACGATCACAAGAAATTTTTTATATCTGTTTTGTTGTGTAAAAGGTTTTCTGTTCACTCAATACAGCAGTTTCACTTTAATGGAATCAACTAAAGGCTCTACTACAAATCATTATTTAATTTTGCTCTTGGTAACATTTTTTATGCTCTAAACTGCTTCAGCATTTACAGGGCACAAAATAACTGGAGTCATATTGAATTTTATCATGTACACTTTGAGATTTGCTTGGAGCGGGAGTAGCTCAGTCGATAGCATGCCCACCTTTAAAGCGGCCAGTCACCAGATCGACTTCTTGGTGGGCCCATCTGCAGTTTGGGCTATTTTCCATTCCAAACTGCTCCACAACTGGATCATCAAAGGTTGTGGTATGTGCTGTCCTATCTGAGGGAAAGTATATTTAAAAGATCCCTTTTGGAAAGAGTAGCCTATGTGACCACACCAGGTTTCCTCTAAAAAGAAACGTGTTAAAATGGCCATATGAATGACGTCCCGGTGCCAGTGTATCTTTGAATATATATGTATTATTGTGACATACATTCAACAGAGATATTTATACATATAAAAATACAATATATGTATCTACATATCCAGTTTGAATATATATGTATTATTGTGACATACATTCAACAGAGATATTCATACATATAAAAATACAATATATGTATTATTCAGACATACATTCAACAGAGATATTGATACATATAAAAATACAATATATATATGTACATATGTAAGTATGGTTTGGCTAACTTCCAGGCAAAAGAAGATGCTCCCGTCACAGAAATAGTAAGTCTGTTAACACATAGGACTCCACTTGATTAATATGCTCTTACTACTGATGGAGCAAGACATGACTTGGATAGTGTCTTACTGAGGCGTAATGGGTTATAAGATCTATTCCTTTTGGTGGACTTGTATTATTATCTGTTCCTGTCAGTAGGCCACTATGATCCATTAATGGCAGTGGTATGTGCTGTCATGTCTGGCAGTCCCTTGTGGATTATTGAATGATTAGACCATGGTTCGGTGGAAGATTTCTCCTGAAAACTGCATCACAACTGCTTGTGTTTGACTCATAGTCACTGGTTGAAACAATGTGCTGGCTGTTGTTAAACATTCTTTTCTTGGAGCCGGATATAGCTCAGTCGGTAGCCTTTGAAGCAGTCGGTTGTCGGATCGATCCTTCTCAGTGGACTCATCTGCAGTTCCAACCAATGCTCTGTCTATCTGTGGGATTCCTCTAAAAGAAATGTGTCAAAATTACTATATGTATGATGTCAAATAGCTGCTGATAAGATATAAATCAATGTGTTTGAGTGGCGTCGTTAAATAAAACAAACTACTTTTTTTCATTCTTTTCTTCATTTCCTTACAGTAAGAAAAATTAAATGAAGAAGATTAATGTCTTACCATGGACACGTTACTATATATAGTACTTTAGTTGAGTGGAGTCAGACATAGAAGACTAACCTGCTTTCTAAATTTTATTTTCAGCCAATATTCTATATATTATATTATACATCTATAAAGTTTTAGTATTTAGTACCACCACTAATTTGTATATTGGATGCTAGTTGCAGATAAGCTTGTTGCACTGCTGGACACAATATATTGGAAATTAGTTTTATAAACACCCAATACAAGTAAATATTGTCAATTGTTTTGTAGTACGAACATTATATTACAAAATGTACTAAATAATACTTTCAAATGTTTAAACTGTATCTTAAAAACATTTAATTCTCTATGTAAAAATATTATTATTATATTGTACATAACATTTTATTTCATTTGCTCATATATTTATTATGATCTGAGTTCAAATAAAAGTTTGTTGTTTGAAAAAAAGTAGATCTAACTTGACCTGATGAAATGATGTAAATATACTCAGACTAGTATGAAAATGCACCACTTAGAAAACGTTTGATAATTTTATTTCAAGGAAATTATAATAATGATAGCAAATGTAAACATGAAAGTGTAAAATTGTTTGAATAATTTACTTAAATCGACATATCTGTATAAAAATAGATGGTGTATGTTCATAATCTTTGAGTATTCATATTTGTTCTGTCACTCAATGAAGTGTTACTTTAGATGATTTTTTTTTAATTACATATTGTTAGGGAAAGGTGAACCAATTTTTTTTTTTGCTTTTGACATTGTAAATGGTTTTGTTTTTCCCCGAAGTATTTTCAAATATATGATTCAAAGAATTATCCGAGTCAGGCTTTCAAGAATTTGTATTTTTAAACTAATTTGCTTTGATAGTTGTGGTATTAATTTGTGTTTATTTGCTAAAGATACTTGCCGTTATATATTATTTGATGTACCAATAGATATTAGACAGAAAAAGCCAGTGGACTAGTGATATATTTATCATTGCTAAAAAAGAGCATTTTTGTATGGTGAATTACATCGTGGCATTGAATATTGTTTTTTATTTATTGTGTAAGATATCTTCTTTTTTCATACAGTCATTAAATAATTTATTTTATGGTGAAACGTCATAATATTGAACATTGTTTTTTATTAGCCTCAAGATGAAGTGACCAGAATCAAGGTGATAGACAATGAGACTGGACAGCTACTGCAGGGAGAAGACGCTCCGACAGCGAGTCAGCTTGACATGTGGCTAGAGATGCATCCAAAGTAAGACAATACGAGTTTAGTGAAAACTTTCTAAACCAGACACCATCACTCAGATGTAACAATTTGTAACCCACAGCAATTTTAAAAATATTTGGCCATGGATGAAAGAGTCACCGATGGCAATTTGTAACAAATATAACATTAACAGAAGATATTTTTTTGGCTGGGCAACAAAATGAGAAAATGGGTAGTGACAAGCAAAATGGGATTGACAAGCAAAATGAGAAAATGGGTAGTGACAAGCAAAATGAGAAAATGGGTAGTGACAAGCAAAATGAGAAAATGGGTAGTGACAAGCAAAATGAGTATTTTTATCTTATCGTTGTCTATTGAACATCAACTGAATAGAAGTATTGAAACATTCTCTTGTATTTTTAGTTTCCAAGTGGCACCTCGGGAAGAGGAGGAGGAGGAGGAAGAAACCGATGAGGTAAATATTTAAATCTGTGATGTCTGGAATATTTAACTATTTAGAATAGATACTCCTTTTTTTAAATGAGTAGTAATTTTAAAAATAACATTTATTGGTTCAAAAGATGAATATTCATGTTACCAATACATACAAACTGTTTAATTTATAAAATCAACATATTCTATTAATTAAAAACCACGATGATTCCCACTTGCAGGACGCAGCCATTTTGTGTCTTGAGAGTTGTTTCCCCTTGAATTCCAGCACTGGCTATGATGCAGAAAGCAGTGTTTGTTATGTTACAGTATTACATGATTGAACACATAATATCAGCATTTATTGCATCCAACTGAAATCTTTGTTAAATGCTTGGATACTCTAGATTGAATACATGCTATTGAACTTTAATCAATTTTAAAATTTCTGTTAATTGTATTTCAGGAAGAGGAGACTGAAAACAGTCAGCATCTTCGTGTTCTTGGAAGAAAGAAGAAACTTGCAGAGAAACCAGAAGATCTTGATGCCTCCGAAGCAGAAGAAATTATTCAGTAGGTTTCTTTTTTCTTTTATCAGTATTTTGCTCAAATTACAGAGCGGATAGTTGAGAAAAACTAAAAGTTTTGTCTATAAATGGATTTAAATAATAAATAAATAAGTGTTCATTAAAACACATTAGGTTTGTAAATAAAGACCATTTCACAAATATTTAACTTTGATAATAAGAAAAATAGATGCACTTTTGATTTGCATATATACTGACATTATTGACAGTCATAGAAAACACAGAAGTGATTTATTTGGCTCATTTCTTCTTTTTGTGGTGATGTGTTCTGAAATATATGGTAGAATGCAACTGGATGGAAGGTCACATTAAACTACTTTGTGCATATGTTGAATCATGTTATTTTTTGGAAGCTGAATTCTTGAAAATCTCCTAAATGCATGAATGACACTTAAGGACAGGACATGTTGTTTAACATCCATGTTCAGAGCCAGGCTGTTATAGCAGACACTTGGTAGTGTATTTTTTATGGCTGTCTGTATGTAGATATAAAATAGGTGTGTGGACATGACATATGTTGCTATCACGCGTGGTCTAATACTTGTGTAATGTTTATACAGAGGATCAATGGATGATGACTATAACAGCATGGACACTTACTACGGCATAGCTCACACACACCGCGAGAAGATCTCAGAACAGGCCTCTATCATGGTGAACGGCCTACTGAAGGAGTATCAGGTATTCTACTTCATTCAGATATAGTCAAACATAACAACAATTGCAACTGCAATATGTTCTAGTGGTGTTGTTAAATAAAACAAAACTTTACTTTATATGTGTGATGTCTAATAGCTGATAAGATAAAAATCAATGTGTTCTAGTGGCGTTAAATAAAATGGTGATTGTTGATTGTTATAGGTGAAGGGACTGGAGTGGCTGGTATCTCTGTATAATAATCATCTCAATGGGATCCTGGCAGACGAGATGGGTCTGGGGAAGACGATTCAGACAATCGGGCTCGTCACCTACCTGATGGAGAAGAAGAAAGTCAACGGACCGTTCCTGGTGATTGTACCACTTTCGTGAGTACTTTGTTATAAACTTGACAGCCTTATGTCCAAATATCATTTCATTCTTGTCATCGGTTTTGTAGACCGGGACCTAGCTCAATCGGTAGCATGTCCACCTGTGAAGAGGTTGGTCATCGGATCAATCCTTCTCAATTGACCCATTTCCAGTTTGGGCTATTTTACATTCAAAGGCAGTGGTATATGTTGTCCTATCTGTGGTAAAGGACCCCTAGCTGCTTATCAGAAAGAGTAGCCTATGTGGTGGCAGCATTCCCTCAAAAGAAATGTGTCAAAATGACCATATGTGTGATGTCCAATAGCCGATGATAAGACTAAATTGATGACCTCTAGTGGTGTTATTAAATAAAACAAACTTTACTTCTATTTCTTTATTACAGAACTTTGTCCAACTGGAGTTACGAGTTTGCCAAGTGGTCACCGTCGGTCGTAGTGATTGCATACAAGGGTTCTCCTACTGTCCGACGTAACCTGGCTGTGCAGCTGAAGGGAGGCAAGTTCAACGTGCTGCTCACAACGTACGACTACGTCATTCGAGACAAGTCTGTGCTGTCCAAGCTGCGCTGGAGATACATGATCATTGACGAGGGTCACAGAATGAAGAACCACCACTGCAAACTGACACAGATACTAAACACTCACTACATCGCACCTCATCGCCTGCTTCTCACCGGAACACCGCTACAGAATAAATTACCTGAACTGTGGGCGTTGTTGAACTTCCTCCTGCCTAGCATCTTCAAGTCTTGTTCCACATTTGAGCAGTGGTTCAACACTCCCTTTGCCCTCACTGGAGAGAAGGTGGGTAGAAATAGTGATCAGTATGTGGATTGATAATAATACTAATAGAAAAATGTACGAGGATTCCTGTGAAAATGTCAGAATTACCATGTGTTTGACCTCTAATAGCAGATGATTAAACAATCAATGTCCTGTAGCAGCATTTTGAAATAATAAAAACTTTTTAATTATGTTAAATTTTAGAATATTATTGGTTAAATTAAAAAAATAAAATTAATAACAATTTTAATAGTTACTGTTCATTTGATTTAAATGTAAAATGTTTTTATAGGTTGAACTGAATCAAGAGGAAACTTTGTTGATCATTCGTCGTCTGCACAAAGTGCTACGACCTTTCTTGCTGAGACGACTGAAGAAAGAGGTTGAGTCGCAGCTACCTGACAAGGTTGAGTACGTAATTAAGTGTGAGATGTCTGCGCTGCAGAGACACGTGTACAGACACATGCACAACCGCGGCATTCTGCTCACGGACGGCTCCGAGAAGAACAACAAGGGTAAGGGTGGAGCGAAGACTCTGATGAACACGATCATGCAGCTGAGGAAGATCTGTAATCATCCGTTCATGTTTCAACACATTGAAGAGGCCTTCGCTGAGCATTCGGGAAGTGGAGGAATTGTTACAGGGTGAGTTCTGAGACTTGAAATCTTATACGTGTTAAATATTTTAATTTTTCATGTCTGCCCTTTATGTATGATACAGTCAAATCTGCTCAATCTGTCTTCAAAGATCACCTTTATTTTATCCTAAATTTGGCTAATTTAGTAAAATATAACCTGTATTAAGCAGGCACCTGTCTTTAAAGATCAACTTTATTTTATCTAACTCAGCTAATTTAGTACAGTATAACCTGTATTAATCATCCACCTATCTATGAGGTCACTTCTTGTTACTACCTTGCTTAAGACTGGTTTGACTGTACTTTAGGTATTTGAACAACCTAGAGGCTCAAAAATCCTTCTCATCCCTTTACTATGACTAGCTTAAAGTTACTATAAACATATTTTTTCAGTTATTTTAATATCCTTACAAGGATTATAATTATGGAATCATGAACTTTCTGCAAATTACATAAATTCAAAGTACAGATAAACCAGAGTTTCTTAATAAAAAAAATAAACATTTGCTTAAACAAGTAATTCTTTGGCAATATTTGACCAAAGCCGGTGTGCATGTGTAAACCGAAGCTGGTTTGCCAATATGTACATTCGTAATGGCCGACATGTCACGCGGTTGTTTGTCAACGTGACCGGTAATGTTTTCGGCTCTTGTCTGATTAGCGAAAAATGGCAAACTTTTCAAAACTGACTTCGAGGAGATTTTTTTCTCGATTATCATACTTAATGGTAGAGTTTGAGCACACCAATTTCCAGATTGGTAAGTGAATAACCGATGTAGCAAACAAAGATTTAATTTATGTGTCTAGTTTCTAGTCACTTTAAATGTAATTTTTGTTTTTAGGCCAGAGTTATACCGATCGTCTGGCAAGTTTGAACTGTTAGATCGAATCCTGCCCAAACTGAGATCAACCGGTCACAAGGTTCTGCTCTTCTGTCAGATGACCTCTCTGATGAGCATTATGGAGGATTATTTCTTATACAGAGGTCAGTACTAGCAGTAAGTCATAGCCGTCAGGAGTAAAGTGCAGAAATACACTGAATTAGCCTCAAAACAGAAAAAAACATATTTAGTCAACTGTCTAAGCCAGTATTTGTCTAATAGACATTTCTGTGTCCAAAGTCGAGTTGAACTATCATAACTCTAGATAAAATCTGTCTATGTCGGCACTGACACTCAAAATAAATACATTCTCCCACCCCACCCATGTTATTGTCTAAACTGACACTCAAAATAAATACATTCTCCCACCCCACCCATGTTATTGTCTAAACTGACACTCAAAATAAATATTCTCCCACCCCACCCATGTTATTGTCTAAACTGACACTCAAAATAAATACATTCTCCCACCCCACACATGTTTCTAGATAAAATCAGTCTATGTCGGCACTGACACTCAAAATAAATACATTCCCCCACCCCACACATGTTTCTAAAATTTGACACTCAAAATAAATACATTCTCCCACCCCACCCATGTTTCTAGAATTTGACACTCAAAATAAATACATTCCCCCACCCCACACATGTTTCTAGAATTTCATCTACATGCAGGTTTTTTCAACCAGTAATTTTTGATAACGTTTGATTGTGTGTAATACATGATGGTGAATTTTGTTTGAAATCATTTCAGGATATTCGTATTTGCGACTGGACGGGACTACAAAGTCTGAAGATCGAGGTATACTACTGCAGAAGTTCAATGACCCAAGTACTTTTTACTTCTGCTTCTTGTTGAGCACCAGGGCGGGGGGCCTGGGTTTGAACCTGCAGACAGCTGACACAGTCGTCATCTTCGACTCCGACTGGAATCCACACCAGGTTTCATACATTCTGTTTATTCTGTGTAATATGTGTATTATTAATAGCAATTTCTAGAATATGTAACACATTGTTAGACTACGACTAGAACACACCAGGTTTCATACATTCTGTTTATTCTGTGTAATATGTGTATTATTAATAGCAATTTCTAGAATATGTAACAC
>JAUTWP010003239.1:0-14232 GCA_033042655.1 Cyathermia naticoides
TGGCATCGTTAAACAAAACAAACTTTTTTTACTTTTGAACCCATCTGCAGTTTTGACTATTTTCCGTTCCAACCAGTGCTTCACAACTGGTTCATCAAAGGCTGTGGTATGTGCTGTTCTGTCTATGGTAAAGTGCATGTAAATGATCCCTTGCTGCTTATCAAAAAGAGTAGCATATGTGGCGGAAATGGGTATCCTCTAAAAATGTGTCAAAGTGACCATATAAATGATGTCCAATAGCCGCTGGTAAGATAGAAATCAATGTGCTCTAGTGGCGTTGTTAAATAAAACAAACTACTTTTTTCTAATTTGTTTGTCTGTTTAGGTTGATACGCAGGGAAACAGTGTGCGCAAACTGCAGAGATCTAATGATGAACTTCAGGAACAGGTCGAAAACCTGCAGGTTCAGGTGGAACATCTACAATCAAGGTTAGTACAAATTTATAAAAACAAATTTAGCAAGGGTTATTTTACAAATAATTTTCACATAATGTTAATTATAAAAATATATATACAGAATATGTAAACAATAAATCAAGCAAGTTGACATTTCCAGCTTAAAAAATATATGTTGTAGAAGCATCACGAGGGGTATATGGCTTTTTATGTACCCTTTGTGGGTTCTTAAAAGTGGTTTTTCTGTGGAATTATTTAACGTGACTCGATTGGTATCTATGGCGGAACAACACTTTTGAAGAGGTTAGAGGTAATTTTAATCACTAATTAGAATGAAAATGCCATTATTTTATCGACAATATAAACAGTAAATTTTGATAATTTCAATGTTTTTGTTTTGAAAATGGTTAGTAAAGATTTTACTAAATATTTTTAGGTAAACAGTGACCAACTTACAGTTAACGCATGCAAGTATGGCAAATGTTGTTCATTTTTGCGTAATTACAGATCACGGAAAATAATGTAAAATTTGACAAAAAAGACATCACAAATATATTTTAAAAAATATCAATTTTATTGGTTCCCGTATATCAGTTATTTTATGTTTTTGTTTAGTTTTCCATTCGTGATAAGTGATCAAAAGTAATTTTAAGGTACCCTCTATCAACGTGACGTTTGAAAAATGAAAAAAACATCAGTGCAGAGGGAAAATAACATGGAAAATAACATGGAAAATAATTCAGTTGTCTCAAGGTTAATATCTTTAGATATTCATACAGTGATAATGTTAGAAAATTAAACATTTTGTTTTTAAGATTAAGAAGATCCACTCAGCCATTAACAAAGGGACGCGCTTCCAGTTTGAAATCTTTCACACTTGATGATTCAGGCGAGGCCGCTGACAGTGATGATGATGATCTGGATGATGACACGTGACCTTGTTGACCTATCTGCAATGATTAGTAACCTTTCTGTCATGCTCAGTAGCGGCCAGCCACACTGAAGAGGTCCACCTGCAAAATGTTACATCATGTTTATTAATACAGGATGTTAAAATAGTTCATGGTATGTGATACTGAAATATTTGATGGTTCTTCTTACTGAAATATGCTGGTTTAGACAGAGTGCTGGATTAGACAAGAGTTTTTCTAGTGTTATAAGTCAATTTGGGACTGAAAAATTAATTCTGTTTAGACAGATTTCTGTATTAGACAGATGCCGGTTTGGACAGGGTACACTGTACATCATTTTTTAGAAAACTAAAAAAATCTCTGAACTCATTGGGCTATTTTCCGTTCCAACAAGTGATCCACAATTGGATGTACTGTAGTCTATTTTATCATACCTGAATTTTCTGTATTTTATTTCCTCCAAAAGCACTGTATAAAAAGTAAAGTTTGTTTTGTCATCGTTAAATAAAACTAACTTTACTTTATGATGTCTGGTACTTTAACCTAAACCCCCTCTACTGAAAAACAAAATGAAACCCGTGAACCACTGATTAAAAATACAGTCAAACCTGCTAAAGCGGCCACCTGTAATAAGCAGCCACCTGTCTTCAAAGGTAGCCTTTATTTTCTCCCAAATCAGCTAATTTAATACAATATAACCTGTATAAGCAGCCACCTGTCGTGAGGCCACATTTTGTTACATTAAACAACCTCATTCTTGTGTTTCAGACAATATTTGAAGTGAATTCAACAGCCAAAAATAAATCCTTCGACATCATGAAGCAGAAACGGAATTTCCATGGAAAGGTGATTTCGTGGAATCAGAAACGAATAGAAATAAAACACAAAGTTTACAAACGGGACGAGGAGAGTAAGAATGAGCAGATATCAGCCGATGAGAATGATCTGAAGGTAAGGCCAGTGTTTTTTAATTTTTAGGTTTACGAACAAGAAGTTTTGCAGACAAAGGTAGGTGGACGAAAAAAATAAATAAACATAGCGTTGATTCCATTTTGTCACGCTGCTCTTCCAGAACTTCAATATCTGTGCACAACCCCGCGGTGCATAGAAGTACCGAATTGTAGCGACAGATGAAATATTAACAATTTGTATCTACAAAGGTATATTTATTGACAAAATAAATGTTATTTCATACTGTTATCTGACGAAATTAGCCACAATAACCGAGAGGACAGTTGCATAAAACGAGAATGGCAAGGTTTTTTTCTTTAGAGCTATTTGTGAAAGTTTGCAGCAAATATAAAAAATAAAAGTGAAAAATTTGCGTCGGTGGGTTCGTAAAAAATACTGGCCTAACGCTTTTATTGTTTCTTCTTCGTTGAACGCTTAGACAGGGAGGGAGTGGGCTGTAGCTCAGTTGGTAGCGTGTCCACCTTTGAAGCGGTCGATCCTTCTCAGTGGACCCATCACACCAAAATGGCACATCTACAGAAAATAAAAATAGGCTGTGCTTGAACATGATTGTGTTTCCATTCCACTTTTTTAAAAGTTGAAAAGATGACAACTCATTATTTACACACTGAGAATTTGTTTTGATTTCAGGAAGCGTTCGCCAACATCATCAATCCCGGGTCGAAGTTGTATAACAAAGAGCGACTGTCAAAGAAACAATATCAGCAAAACAAAGCCAAGTCGTTCAAGGATGAAGATAATTTTTTGCCGTACAAGCCAAAAGATTTTCAGTCAGAATTGGGGTGAGATATTTCTGTGTATTTTACTGTTGAGTGTGATCTAGCTCAGTCAGTCATGCGATCGATACTTCACAGTGGACTCATCTGCAGTTTGAGATATTTTCTGTTCCAACCAGTGCGGGAGCGGGATGTAGTTCAGTGGATAGTGTGCCCGCCTTTGAAGCGATCGGTCGTCGGATCGATCCTTCTCAGTGGACCCAGCTGCAGACTGGGCTATTTTCCGTTCCAACCAGTAGTCCACAACTGGCTCATCAAAGGCCGTGGTATGTACTGTTCTGTCTATGGAAAAGTGCATATAAAAGATCCCATTGCTGCTTATCGAAAAGAGTAGCCTATGTGGCGGCAGCGGGTTTCCTTCTAAAATGTGTGTCAAAATAACCATATGAATGACGTCCAATAACCGATGATAAGAAAAATCAATGTGTTCCAGTGGCGTCGTTAAATAAAACAAACCTTACTTTTGTATAGACACCGGGCTAAACTGTCCCCATCATCCGCTATTAACCATCGATATGCATTCGTGCGTTATGGCTGTCAGGTTTTGCAAATTGACACCTCACTGATGTCTTGCTATTATTTAGGTCAGTACACGACTCATTACTGTACGTTAAATGATCGAATTGCCGACACTGTGCTTTTAACGTCTGGAAATAAAGATTAAATAACGTCTGAAAATAGTATAGTCAGACGGTTTATTATTACATAATGTTTTATTGTCAAACTAACTAGGAAAAATATCAACACTCCAAAGGGTTCAATCGAACGCAAATATTGCAAAACGAACAGACACTGTCTTCTGAACATTATGTACAATGTACGCAATATACGGAAAGGAAAAAGGTTTGATGTGCTTACGTCACTTAGTGTTCATGCACGCCCTCATGGGCTCGATGTCCGACAATGACGGAAAATAAATCTTGATAATCTTTCTGTGTTTTTGTTCCAGATTTATGGCTGTTTTTTTTTGCTAAAATAACCTTGAAAATTACATTTGACCTTTATAATGACCTAGAAACAAAAATATGTCTTCTTAAATGGATTCCTCACCCCTAAACACATATAAAAAGTGATATCATACATAGATCTTGAGCTAACAAGAGCCGAGATATATGACCTTATCTTGATCCGGTGGTGGCCATATTGGATTTGAGCACCCCGTCCACCAGGGAACTCCCCAAACTTGTTTGCGGTGGTTTTTGAAAACCTTATGCCCATACCTAACAGCATGCCAAATTGCAAAAAGTTGTCACAAAGTGCACCGTTTTAATTCCCTCCCAGCTATAGCCATCTTGGAGGCCATCTTGAATTTTGATACTTTTGAAAAACAAAATTAATAACGTCTTCATTGGATTCCTTGATATTGAAACCATACAATATTATGTGCAATTTTATATCATCTGGCTATCAAGATAGGCCTATATTATATTTTAATGTTATGGCGGCCATCTTGAATTTCAAAAACAATGATCGTTCCATTGGATTCCTTATGGTTGAGAACTAATATAATTTTAGACATCTTAGTTATATTGTCATGTCTTCTGGTAATTAATAAATATGATAATTATAATATAAAAAGGCGGCCATTTTGGTAACAATTAGTCCAAGATGGCCGCAAAAAGAGTTTACAAATATTTATGTCATAACATTATTTAATGTAAAAATCCACATTAATTTTGCAAGAATCTACCAAAATTGTTCACAAAATGACATAGACACCTGTACTATTACGTCGATCGTAAATCTTACGTTTGCTTTGATGTGTTACAGGACATAAAAACAAGAAAATAAATATTATTACCAAAATAAAAAATATATGAATGTAACTGATTATCACAATGTAGTAATATTAATAGAAGCTTATTTTATCGCTTCCCGTGTACAAGTTACCAGTTTTAATTTTAGTGTTAAGTAAATTAATTGTAATAATAATAGTTTATTAACATTTTGTAGCTATGTTTTGGTGCTTAAATGCATTTAATACATACAATTTAATATGTATCAAACAATATTCCGAAAATACATGTGAAGTCACAAAAGGAAATAGGAGAGAAAATGAGAAGGATCGATCCAACATAAATCCCCTTGGGTTGAAAATAAATCTTGATAACCTTTCTATGTGTCTTGGTTCTAGATTTATGGCTGTTTTTTGCCAAAATAACCTTGAAAATTACATTTGACCTTTATAATGACCTTGAAACAAATATAGTCCTTCTGAAATGGATTCATCGCATCTAAACACATATAAAAAGTGATATCATACAGAGATCTAGCTAACAAGAGCCGAGATATGACCATATCTTGTGTGCACACCGTCCCCCAGTGGACTCCCCAAATTTATTTGCGGTGGTTTTTGAAAATCTTATGTCCATTGCAAAAAGTTGTCACAAAGTGCACCATTTTTTTAATTCCCTCCCAGCTATTCTACTAAGTCCATAACACAGCTATTACTTATTATAATTATATGTGTGAGCTGGATGCGTCTGATATAACAGCTTAGCTCTGAATGTAGATGTTAAACCACATGACCTGTCCTGGACCTAGAAAGATGGCAATGCAATGCAATGTGTGCCAATTTTGCATGTGCAAAACATGATTTCCATTAATTTGAACCAGCGCATGCTCTCACGTGTTTTGCATGCAATATTATCAGCTTGTTCGCAAGCTAGTGTCAAGGTAGTAGCGATTCGCTCGCTGAAAGTTTATGAATGGTTGAGTTTCTTTTTATAAATATATTTTCAAACTGTAAAGTTTTCTATTTTGTTCAGTATAGTTTTATTTTTCATTGTACACACAATCATCAATTACCACACATTCCCTTGTATTTACAACATTTGCATGACGTCATTTGGGGTCTAATGACCTCTTACATAAAACAGATATTTTACTAAGCACTATATTGTTCTGTAGTCATTGACAAACAACACATACACATGTATCATATTACCTAATTGTTCTTTGTGTACTTGTTTTATTGGTACCAGTAAGTGATAACAAAATCAATTTAAACCCGTCTATGAATTATATTCCTGGGATCAAATAGTGAACTAATTTGTAAAAGGAGAACAAAATCCAAAATAAAGAAGAATTGTTTAATGGCATCCCAACATAAATTATTGTCTGATCAGTGGCTATTATGTGTCTAAAGGCGGCCTCAGGTTGACCTTGCGATTACACAAAACGGACGCAGACGGTCGGAATCAGATTTTTTACACTTAGGTCACAAATGGATGAAAGCGCACAATCGCAGTTTGATGCATAAATGTCAATCGGGGTCTGATCTGTGTAATCGCAAGGTCGACCTGAGGCCGCCTTAACATTTTTCAACTGGCCTGGGCCTATTACCAGTTTTGCACGGGCCTGGAAGCACGTCAGAAATGACCCACACCCCACGTTTAGGCAGACTAACTTCTATGATTGTAGACTTGTTCCGCATTTATATTTCACTGACCAAGATTTTAATGTTATCTCCTGAAGACACTGGCCAGTGTAGTGTGATCCATGTCCAGGTAAAAACTTCACTGTGTGTTCAAGCACGCCATTCCTGGGTATGGTGTGGTCTTTAAGAAATGAGATTAATTACCAGTACACGTATGGGAATGGCTATTGCTTCTGCTATAACAGCCTGGCTCTGAATGTAGACGTTAATAAATATGACCTGACCTAATGGCTAATGAATGAAGTGAATTACTGGACTGGAAAAATGTTTAACGTGCTTACATCACTAAATAAGTGTTCAAGCACGAAGTGATGTAATTTCCCAAACCCTTTTATTTCAGTCTATAAGTTAAGCCAGTCAGTCAAGCGTTAGCCAGTCATCGCTGTCTTGACTTTCCCTTATATTTATGGATTAACTAACACGTATTAAGAAGGAGAATATTGCGATTTAACACGCACACATGCACTTAGACCGGCACTTCACACTGAGCTTCAACCACACACTGGTCAATAATCCCGCAATGCTGCGAAATCCGGCTTTCAGACATTGTCAATACTACAATACCGCCATATTGAACAACGCCATTAACATTTCCTCATAGTGACACCTTCAAAAGATTTTCGGCACATAATATAGATATTTTTCTGAGCTTTTCCTACCAATAGTCCAACTCGCCTGCTACCTTACAAAGTCTGCAATACAATATAGCTCATAATAGGAAATGTGCAGCTACCGTAATTTATCTTATAGCGGGGTAGGCCTATATCAAGTTAACGTACATAATTATAGCAAATGCATAGGCCTACTGATAGTTCAAATCAACATGGGTCTCTATACAAATGTTGTACAATTAAAATGAATCAAGGCCTACTTTAACTTTCTAGTGCATGTTATTGTAGGCTAGTTGAATGCAACCATCACATCAAGTAATATTCCATCAGCTCCAGCAATTCTATATTAATAGGCCTCGATACTGCAGTTAGGCTATTAGTTCAAAATAAGGTATTAAACCAGACATTGTGAAATAAACTCAATGTCTACTATGGCGTATTTTAAAGTAAAGTTTATTTTGTTTAACGACGCGATTTAGTACATTGATTTTATCTTATTATCGGCTATTGGACGTTATTCATTATGACAATTTTTACACATTCCTTTTAGAGAAATCCGCTATCGTCACATAGGCGACTCTTTCCGATGAGCAGCAAGGGATCTTTTATATGGAGTTTCCCACAAACATGACATCACATAGGCCTACTGAACCAGTTGTGAATCACTGGTTGGAACGGAAAATAACACAAACTGCAGATGGGTCCACTGAGAAGGATCGATCCGACGACCGACCGCTTCAAGGGTGGGCACGCTACCGACTGAGATAATCCCTCTCCCTGGAATATTTTGAAAACTTAAAAAGTATAACTACGGTATTTATTAACATTACAAGAACATGGCTATTTTTAGATTTATAACGCTCCATATAGGCTATAGACTAGAAACCCCTAATTAGCCGGACGAAGGGATGTAATCATACAATATTAATTTTACCAATTTGGCAATTATGTGTACGTCGAGGGCAATGGCATTTGAAGTTGTTTGTGTAATAGCCTAATAACAGGAGCATTTTAATATGTACATACTTCTTGTAATGACAGTGGCGGATCCAGGGGTGGGCGCACGGTCCGCACGCCCCCCACCCTATTACGTTATATTTTACTTTCATTTCATTTTAAACCCCCACCGAAGCACCTTTACATTGCACCCCCCTATTAGAAAATCCTGGATCTGCCCCTGAATGATTATCCTACTTTAAATTTATAAAATTGTATATACATGTACCGGTATAACAATATATTTGCGACTACTAACAAGACCATTTCTGTGTCAGAATGATAGAGCTATGCGAGCAGTTATTTTAAATCAGCATGCCATAGGCATAGCCAGGCATAGGGCCTACCTATTAACTAACATCCCTAAAATTTCCACGAAGAATTGCTTTATTGAACAACTGAAGTCACTTTTTATCATAGCTTACAATGTGTGGAATCCAAAACGCTTTGAATGTGTTATGTAAAGATAAAGATATAGAACTGATTTTTTACTTTCTGTTACTAGACACGAAAGGTAATATAAAACGAAATTAAGTTGCCGTAGGCAGTTTATTAATATAATGACGTCAATTATTAAGTCGTATGACGTAGGTAATATATGTAGCTAGCCAATGGAATGCTACCTTATTACCTATGTTGTTAACGTTGGCACACTTTTATACCGATAATAATAATCATAATAACTGAAATGCTTCGGAGCTTAAACTGGAGGTAATGCGGTTTAACAAACCGTTATGATTTGGACTATTGAAATGAGGTAACACCAGGTTGTGTGTGTGTGTTTGTGTATATTTTGTGGATAAAAAAACCCCGCTACATAATCGTTTCTTTCACACTTGAATGGCACGGACACTGCTGTTTATAACGGATCACTATTGAATATCGCAAGCATAAGACCATACCGAACATTTCCGATCCACGACAATTGGAGACAATACAACGTCATGAACCTAATTCATGTAGGAGTGATTTTTCTCGTGATTGCAATCAGAAATCGTACAGTGTAATCTGGTTCATTTCGTGGGTCACATCCAGTGAATATTAACGTGTGATATTGAGATAATTAATTCATGAATTACAGACAAACACAGGCGACGTTTATTCTGTGTTAAAACGACTAGCGGCAGTTTGCAACCAACGCATGTGACCCATGCTTAAGAAGAACTAGCACGTTTTGGTGCATGTCACGAAGATCGTTGACTACCTGGGATATCAGACAAAGCGAGTAGATTTGTCATATCCGTGCACACAGTTTAACTTAATCTCCTCACTATAAAATGTATTACGTATTGGAAGACCTTTTCAAGTAGTTGATCAAATACTGTCTGGATTTATGTTCACTATATTAGACAAAGAAGAGATTTGTTGCGTGGATTTAGTATATGCTGGAAGTCAAACACAAGTCGGAGTAGTCTCTAGAACAACTCCATGTCATTTAGTTGAGTATTAGAGACATATATAAACTAGGGTATAGTCTAGAGCATCTGTTTGTCATTTAGTATAGGCCTATGCTAAAAGTCAGACACAAATCAGGATATAGTCTAGAGCAAATATATGTCAGCATTAATTGTGTGGGATACTAAGTGTTTTCGTTCTGTTTTGTCTTAAAATTCCTATCCATACAGTGTCTGAAGTGTGCCGTTGTTTAAGCTCTTCAAAATATTCCAAAGGGAAGTTTCTATTCATGGAGTTGTTTAGATGAAGTGTACGTTCCTGAATTAAATTTTAATGTTTTCAGTAGACATCTTTATTTAAAGTACATGTTTATTTACAAGTCTTTTCTTAAAAGGTTTGTACTTCAAACAAACAGCTTTACTTAAAGCATTCGTTTTTCTTTACTTAAAACAGATACCAACATTTTGTTTCTAAAATTGATGAATAATTCTCCTGTTAATAAACAAAAATCAAAATGGATGTATGTAAACAATTGAAAAAAGATTGCTGAATGACTTTGCTATATGATTCCAGTGTGTTGAGGAATCAGTAAAATAAATAACAACACAAGCATCTAGTCTTGATCTCATATTGAACTGATTATAAACACAACACTCATAACGTGAGATGATTAAACTGAGCAATTACTGAATGTTTGTGTATTACGTGTATGTTACAGCAAACATATCACTAAGTCACTAATTCAATAATCGCGTACGAAATCGGACCAAAGGGTGCGGTTCTGAAAGGTGAGATTGTCTTAATCCAGATTAACTGTGAAGTTATCTAAGTACAGTTTAAGTATTTGGAAATCGTCCAAATCCAGAGTAACGGAGCTATTCCTTAAATTTCAGTTTAAGAATTTGGATATTCTGTAACGGGAAGAAGATGCTAGATAACGTGGCCTCGTGGCTTGCGTATGGCTATCACTACAAATGCATATGTACCGATGAAAAAGCTCCTCGCTCATCCGTGTCTGATGCTTATGCTCTCAGCAACAAGAATACAGGAGATTCACACGAGCCGTTTCAACTTACTTATAACGTCAACCCTAGGGTTAGAGTGCAGACGGCGAAATCAACATCGGTTCAAGATGGAGTTCAAAACGTGACAATAAAACAAATATTGAGGCCGCTTAGTGCGCGTCTCCCTCCAGACATGATTAAACAACAGCAACGAAAACGTCTAACAAAGAAAACAAATGTCTTGGTAGGAGATTCCTTGCCAAAACATCCAGACCACTTAAAGACAGGAGCGTTTCCAAAACGACGTGCTATGAGTGCCGGACCATACCGGAAACGGAATTGGATTCCGTCTAAGTTCCGACCGAGTACGGCTAAAGAAAGTACGACGCCACGCAGTACGGCTAAAGAAAGTACGACGCCACGCAGTACGGCTAAAGAAAGTACGACGCCACGCAGTCATTCATCAGAGAAACCAGCTACCGGTATCACACCTTTCAATGCAATGAACGACCTAGTCATAGATTTTGATCCTCATCCCAACATTCAATGCAGCTATATCGACAAACATTCCCGTTGTTTTGATCACACACATTTTCATTATAAACTTCATCGGAAAAATTCCACAGGCAGCCGCTTCCGGTACAGACGCGAAAGCATTTGTGGTTTCCTAAGTAGTTTGCCATGCAGTATGACGGACACCACTGAGAGTGACACCTGTCTAATCAGACCACGGACAGCTCTTGAAATGGTAGGATATATAAAACGCAACTTAATAAAAATAGCAATGAATAATAGAAAACTATTTTATTTAGATGGCGTTTGAATGGGCAAACTGGTAAAGTGCTTACGTCACCAGAGATGTTCTAGCACGCCTGTCGTGGACACACTCTCCGAGAGTTTTTTTCCAAGCAGTTAAATTGTTGCTGGTAAATGTTGTTAGCTGATTGAACTAATAGTTATAAACTTTGACGTTTACTGACCAATTCACTTCCGGTCAGAGCAGGTTCATCATGGAACACCTCAACTCCTGATTGTAATATATGTTGTGGTGTGTATGTTTACTTGTGAGTGGGACGTAGCCCAATCGGTAGCTTGTCCGCCCGTGAACCGGTCGGTCATAGCATCGATCCTTCTCAGTGGACCCATTTGCAGTTTTGCAGTCCATAACTGGTTCATCAAAAGCCGTGGTATGCGTTTTCTTTGCTGCTTATCGGAAAGAGTAGCCTATGTGGCGACAGCTTGTTTTCTCTAAAAGAAATGTGTCAAAATGGCGTCCAATAGCCTCTGATAAGATAAACATCAATGTGCTCTAGTTGCGTCGTTAAATAAAACAAAACTACTTTACACATAATAATAATAAGGTTCACAAACAATCGAATTTAAGAAACTCGATTTTTCCATTGCACGTGTAACTACATAATATATAGTATACTGAACATCATTGAAAACGCACCAGGGTGATCAAATGAATACCAATAATTTTATATAATAAATCTTCATGGTTAGGCAACAAATTATTGTATTGATTGATTGTACATTAAAGCATAAGCAAACTCAATGTTCTTATCAATACACTACCGATAATTTAATAGACACCATTTACCGAAAATCACCACAAAAATGCAATAATGGGCAAGTGGTAGGAAAAGCGCGCGCGCGCTCACACACACACACACACACACACACACACACACACACACACGGCAATGTTTCTTGACAATTATTGATGTAGCTGACATTATTGTCAGCAAAAGCCAATTACGTTTTAGTGTATAGAGTTAGTGTAGACAACACAGTTACAATGCCAAGATTGACATCTGAAAAGCGAGAGAGAGCCATGGGTATGCATGAAGCTGGAATGTCAAATCGTGCAATAGCAAATCGTCTTGGATGCCACCATACTACGATTATTTATCCAGTATTTGGCAGACAGCAACATTTCAGTCCTAAACTTGCCGCCATTCTCACCAGACCTTTTCCCAATAGAACACATGTGGGACGAGATTGGAAGACATCTCCAACAACATCAGATCTACAACGTCAGAGAATTGAAAGTGGAACCCCAAGAAGAATGGCAGAGGATACCTCAGAACTTCATACAGATACTAATACTGTCCATGAGACGACGCTGCATGGGTTGTGTTAACAGCCGAGCTAGATACAGACGTTATTAACCTACCATTATGAATTAGACACACTTTTTAAAAAATCTTTTAATTGAGTTTACTGTCATGTACATTATTACACAATTACAATTTACAGTATAGGCCTAAACAAAATAAAATAAATAACACAACAGATTCAACAATATATCAATATTAAAACCGGTGCGTTTTCAATGATGTTCAGTATAGTTTAAATGATTTCACACCTACATTTAACAATTTTAAGCAGATTTCGTGAATTCGATCAGGTATGTTTGACACCTATAATAGCCATTGATTGAACAATGTGTAGGGGACGTTATTTCTTTGATTTGCATGACATAATATGGTAAACTTGATATCGTAGTGACCCCATTAATTCAGTTTATAGATTGACGTTCACACGTAAATGTGCACATTGGTTGACTTTCCAGTGTCAAATACTTTATGCTGATTTTAATTTTTAAACCGGCATGCAACACTTACAAATAAATCAAAATGCACAATTACAGGATTTGAACCCGATGCACCGTTTCACATGGGATTCAATTACACAATCTAGTTCTCCAAATCGGCGTCAGTGAGTCTATGGCAGTGAAGAGCATGCGTTAAAAAAAACCCTCAAAAGAAACTCTTTTTTCATAAATGTATTTAACATAAACCTTCTCTGTGGAACTATTATCACAGGCCATGAAATGTGCTCTCCTATCTGTGCATAACAAAGATTCCTTTCTGTTTATCGGAGTAACTTATGCGGGCGGACAGACGGACGGACATACAGACAGATAGTTTATTAAAGTCTCACCTCATTACAACAAAATAAAATGCAAACAGTATAACTAATAAAATTGCAATGAGCCCCTCTTTGATGAGTTATGAGAAACTATTCGCTAAAAATCTCTATTCGTTGTAATGTTGAATAAAACCCCAGAAGATGAATTCACTTGGGACATATAACCGGTAACTCAGTAGGCATAGCTCGTTGTTTATTATAATAGATCATTAGTTATCTTAATCCGCCTTTGTTCAAACAATAATCCATTCCATACAGTTTCCCAGTGATCTAATTTCTAAAAATAGACGCCGCCTTGGGCGGATCCAGCTTTTCTGATGGAGGGGGTCCAAGAAAAGACAAAAAGGCACCATAACATTATGAAAAAGGCACTATTGAAAAGTTACACACAGTTCACGTGGACCATAATATAATAGTGCTACAACAGGGATGTTGGCTGACGTATTCTACAGTAATAATAATTTTTAAAAACTAAATAAATTTGTAATAAAAGCTAAAAATCCTACATAAAACGGGCACCTCAAATTTGGGGGGCTGGCGGACCACTAGGACCCCCTCTTGATCCGCCCCGTGACGCATGAGGCGCCTGGTGCAAAACCGGCATTTTACTTTTACCATGTGGTTTCCTTTCTAGACAAGTATCTGTAAAAAAGCCCATGCAGCTTACGGGAAAGACTCCGGTTCCACGACTGGGCTAACGGGAACTCTCATGTTTCCGCTGGGCTATTTTCCGTTCCAACCAGTGGTCCACAACTGGTTCATCAAAGGCCGTGGTATGTACTGTTCTGTCTATGG
>JAUTWP010003350.1:0-30434 GCA_033042655.1 Cyathermia naticoides
GTTGTCCTGTATGAGAAGATCTCTTGATGCCTATTATTAAACTGAGTGACGCGATGTCTTCTCTCTAATATAATGGACATACAACATAAACCTTAATTATTTTAATACATGTACACGTATAAAAATACGTGCTTTAATTATTAATACCTGCACTTGGAAGTAACAATACTACTACTACAAAATACTACTACTAAGTACTATTACTACTACCACCACCACCACAACCACTACTACTACTACTACTACTACTACTACTCTTACTACTACTACTACTACTACATGTACTACTACTAATAATAGTAATACTGAATAAGACGCTTAACGAACTGTTAAAATAATAAGGTAGGCGTCCCTCACCAAATTAATAATGAGGATTTATAGATTACATTTATTGCAGGTCTTATGCCACATTATGTAAACCGTTTAACTTAAACAGCCACAAGATTTATGAGCCCATAAGTATCCAAACATCCATGTGTGAGTTGAATGCACCCTGCCTCTATGTTAAGGTTTAATCTCATTTAGCCCATAGGTTTTTTTCTTTACTGTGATTCAGTATGTTCATACACACGTTAGTTAACTTAGTTATACGAATATAGTTGTAATGTTTCGTATGAAGATAGTTTGTGTTAAATTAGATTTCTTTTGCATTAAAAAAACACCACATTTTGTCCAATTCGACCATAAAACCAATATTAATTTTTAGTATTGCTGACAGTTTCATCGATACAGGGATATAAACACAAATGAAATAAAAACCAGACTAATATTTAATTGTAATAGATGTATTGCATAAATTACAAAAATATATGTATTTTTTTTATTACTTTAGTACAACTGTATGTTTGTTTTTTTGCCATTAATAGTGTTTATCAATAATTTAAGTATAAACATGCATTTTAATATTGTGCATTTCAATATAATCATATCTTTTCTCTTTTGTTAACCATAAAAAAATTCGTATATAGTGAAAAAAAGGTAGGCTACTGTCATTTTACACACGCACACTAAAACATACCCAAACTCAAGCGTGCGCGCGCACACACACACACACAGTGACACACACACATTCAGTGACACACACACACAGTGACACACACACGCACGCACGCGCTTCATTATACAGCTATCTAATATCAACATTTTAAAATTCGTTTATGTACTGTTTCATAAATATTTCAAGCTAATCAGCGAAATAAATATCTATTGTGGTCAATGGATTTACAATATACTTTTATTACATAGCCTAGGCCTATTTATAGAGCAACATAAAGTGATAAACAAACATAATTATTTATTATCAAATTATTTAAGTAATCTGTATTTCTTTATTTATTATTTATATATTACTATTGCTATTAAATAGTCTTATGTTGTAAATTTCTTTCAACTTGGTATTTAATGATATTGTCTAATTTATGCAAAAATCAATATTCATCCAACATTCCTTCTTAAATATTTATGTAGAAATTTACTAACAATAAAATGTATTTTAGTTCTTTTTCATATTTAATAACAATAGTATTCCTTATATGTTTCATAATTAAGCAAGAAAATTGCAGTAGTGGGAGAAATAAAGGTAGTATTTTAAAAAAATTCCTGGCTGGCGATACATTCTTCCCATTCCATCACCTGTTGCGTCCAGTAGTGGGCGCGAAAAATTAAATCGCAAACTTTGAAATCACCTGTTCGACTCAATACGGCAAAAACAAAACTGAAAACAAAAGCAATTGAACAGATCGTTAAATATATGCCTTTTCTTCGTTAACTGACCTAAATTTTGCAAAGACAAAACCGAAATGCTTGTAAAACAAAACTCAGCGAGTCAGGTAAAACGTGTGGGAGGAGAACGTAACAGCCATAAGGTCAATCGTATTTTATTTAATATCTCTTTTATTTCATTTCTTTGTATACAAATCCTAAAGCACACGCAAAGGTTAAGTAATGCAGATAACAGTATTTGCGTCACTGATACCAGTTAATTGTTTCTTTGGTTGAAAAAATTGATAATGTGGTTGATAAAGTCTGGATTTCTCCCAACGTATCGGCCAGGTTGAACCTTGCGCGGTAGCTATGCGCACTCGACCACTACGTTGTCGAGATTCTTTGTGTCATACCTAACATACCAACAAGGGAGTTCTTCAACTCTTAATTTTTCTTCCATTTGGTCAAGAGTTGTTAAAAGTGCCCCTAGATATCAAGATTGGTGAGTAGATTACTTATATATAGTTATATTTGTGTATTATCATCGTAAACGGGCTGCGCACGTATGGGAATGATAGAAATGTCCGCACAGTTTTCGAATCTCTGAAATATTTGTCATACTTCGAGATCGAACTTCCGGCTTGTGTGCAATGTTCAGGATGGGTAGGGCATTGAATTTACTAAACAGTTTTTACACTTTTCACTTACTTATGACCATTGGATGTGTATTACGGGTAGCATTCGTGTGTTTCTCTGGCGTTATGACCTACATATGGGGAGTGATGGCAGACATGCGTGCAGAGCTCGAGAAGGATACATGTTCGCGTACAAGAAGCTCCAAGGCTTGGCGAGCTGGGTTCCGATGTGGGACAGGCGCAAGCTGGCTGCCGTAATGTCCTGACAACCAGGAGCTGGCCATGTCGCTAGCATCAAAGTGATGGGATTTATTCAGTGTCATGGTGTGTTTTGTTTTGTTATGTAACACATTGTTACACCTGAGATTGGTATCAGTTGCAGTCAGCTGATCACTTAGTCAAGTTAGTGGGATTCAAAGGTGTTAGAAAAAAAACAATAACACAAGAATGTCTGTAATTTATTATTATTGTAAATTGGTAATGCAATGTTAGTCGATTTTTTTTTTAATCAAGGTGTTGTCATGTATTTAAATTTATTAATAAATATTAAACGGTTCCTGTTAAACTTATTTTCATCTTTAAAGTTGCTAGAAACATATTTTTGCGATTGTGTTAATTCCTTTCAAGGATTATAATTTTGGAAAGTGTATATAAACCAAACTCAGAAACTTTCTGCAAATTAAATAAATTTAAAGTACAGATAAACAAAGTTTTTCTTAATAAAAAATACACATTATGCTTAAACTTTTAAAGGGGCAGTGTCTGTTTTAAGAATTTTTTTAACCGTTTAGAATATATCTTGTACGTTTGTTTGATGTGCACCACAATCCATTTTTTTGATGCAATGATCTGCTGCACCATATTTAGGTCACATTAATATCACTACGATGGCAGACATCTGGTGACCCGCCTCGCCGATTTATAGTGTATTTTGTGTGATCTAATTATGATACAGTAAATAGTTGTGTCAGAAGAATGGAGCGTGGTGTGCATCAAACAAATGTACAAGATATATTCTAAATGGTTAAATTAAAAAAAACCCCAGACACTGCCACTTTAATTATAAAGCACTTTTCAAAAACTGACTTCGAGTTTTTTCTATCGTTTATCATACGTGGAGTTTGAGCATGCAAATTTCCAGATCTGTAAGTGAATAACCGATGTAGCCAAGAAAGCTTTATTTTATGTGTTTTGACACATCAGTTAATACCTGAAAATACTAATTATTCTTATGTATATTTCAGGAAATATGCGATCTATGCTTATCTGTTTGAAAACTAGTAATCGGAGGATATATATAACTTTTTTTTTTAATGTTTAATGTTTTTAATTAACATTAATTCAATAGTTATGAAAACAGGATTAAAATAAATATATGATTATGTAGTACAGATGCTTTAATAATGTAATATAATTATTTTAATAAATTATTTTATTTAGTCGTTTGTTGTAAGTCAAGCTTTTCTCAAGGCTACATGTAATTTGAGCAACTTCTAGATTTGTCAAATTATCTTTAATAGTTAAAAAAATATAATCTTTTATTATAAATACAGACTGATTATATAAGAACATTTCAGAGCAGTACTTGAAATTGAATTACAGCAACCACAGACCATGCTCTGATAAACCACAGCAAGTGAACCATTTCCAAGTGTTTTCAAAGAACAAGAAACTTGTGTTTAAGAACTACTCCACTGCCCTAGTTCACTTTGTTTATTATTCTTTATAATATTATATGGCAGTCACTGACATTTTATAGTCATTGGTGACTGAATAGAAATTGAAGATATATTTCATTGGCCTGAGGGATTAGTACTATGGAAGGACTTTCTCTTAATCAATCGCTCTTAACCCTAATTTAGGGCCTAACCCTTACCCTAACCATAATCATTGACAGTACCAAGAGATATAGGACAATGATTTTGGACTAGAAGTTACTAGTTCCTATAAAAATATGAATTATTTTTAGATTGAACATTCTGGATTGCTGTTTTGTCAATTGACTTTGTTTAGGTTTCATAATAAGAAACACATTATTTTGCAGTCTAACTGTAATGCAAAACTGGGACATAAATGTACACTGATTACATTATAAAATTTTATTTTTATTAAACAGCCTAAGTTATTGAGAAAGTAGTTTTTCGATTTAAGTATTATTATTAGTGTAATACTAATACACTGTACCAAATTAAATGTATTAACTTATAACAAAATAGTAATAATTAAATACCCTATACCAAATTCAATAAATAAAAAACCTGCATTACAATGTATTAAAACCCTGTGAATGTTTTGTTTACTAAGTTTATAAACATTTTTTTATTAGTATATACTAGTAGTGTATAGTTATAAAAAATAAATTAAATTGGCTATCTAATTTTCTTTTTTTCAGACTATTAGACAAAATAAAGTTTGTTTTTTGTAAAAGTTTTGGTGACTAATTTTGAAAATCATCCACATGGAGTTACCAATTAAATCCACACACCAAACAAAACCAGTCTCAATGTACATGTAGTAGTACTTGAACCCTGTCTCAGTATATTATAGGCAAACTTTTAATCCAAGATCAAAGAAGACGTTTATAAAACCTTTAGCATGCTGTTAAGTTGGTGAAATGCATGCCTGCAGGTCATATTGTTAGATAAATGTATGAACTGCTATAAATTACAGTGTGACTGTTGGTGCTAAATTAGTGAATTTTTGATAATTACCTATTGAAGAGCCTCTGGGCATCAAGTCGGATGTCTGCATCACTTGTTACATAAACTGCATATTTTAGTTTGATTGCTCTGTTCGCGTTATAAGAATATTAAGTAATTTTATATACATGTACTTATTTTCTGAAATTTATTTAAAGTGAAACATAAACTTTCAAGATTGAAGAAATGTTTTTTTTTAATGTGATATGTTCAGTTATGGATATATTTCTTTTAATAAAAATATTTAAAAAAAATATTGACAGTGATCCTGAGATTTTAGTGGTGAATGAAAGCTATAACCTAAGTAATAAAAAAAGCTTAACGTGTAATCTTGCAGAATGAGTCATGTAGTCTGAACTGGTTGTTTTAACTAGCTGTTACTACCACTGTACCAGATATACACGTCCCAATCTAAAATCTATTATTACATGCTTCACTGGATTTTCTTACTTTACCTGGAGTTGTAAAATTATATATTTGAATGTATGTAATTGTAAATCTTATTTCATGCAGCATTATAATGTCTGCATTTATAGTTATACAGGTCATCATGACCTTAATATTTTATATGACCAGTCTATGTCAGTTGAACATCAGACCTCTTGCTGGTCTCTAAACTGATGTCACTAAATGTGTCTAAATCCATTTGTTCAAATGTAATAATAATTTTTCTTAATTGGAAGTAACACTCACACAATCCAATAAAATGGAGTAAAAAGTGTTTTTGGCACTGAAAATATGATTAATATTTAGATTGCCAAATACATGTATGTACAGTGAACTCTGTCTAAACCAGCATTTCTCTGATCCGGATATCTGTGTAAACCAGCATGATTTCAAAGTCCTGTTTGACTCCATAACACTGGATAAAATCTCTTTATACCAGCACTCTGTCTAACCCAGCAGATTTTGTTGGTTTCAATGAATGTGGTTTAGACAGAGTTCACTGTATGTGGTACAACTGCCAACCTTTACCATTTAGTGTTTTGTTTGTGTTTATTTTTTGTGTAAGTTTTCAAGTCGTGGGTTTGTTAAAGCTGGCATAGTGGGTGTTCATTGTAGTCTGTTTCACACTACGTGAGCGGGAGTGTGTGTTACAGGTTACATGAATGTATTCATGAGTGCTGTAGTCATGTATTGAGTCTGTGTTACAGTTTATAATGCACGATTACATGTACCTGTCTCTCAATAGATTAGGAGTGGTACAGTCATTCATAAAATTACTTTCTCAAGCTTTACAGTTTTGTATTTTGTTTACATATATTAAAAGTAATTTTTTGTCATTTTTTTAATAATGGATAAAAATGCAGATCCCAATATGTTGTTGACACAACAAAATGTAGTGAAGCTTGAAAAAAGCCATTCAATTGTATTCATAACTTATTTCTCAAGTTTTACCGTCTCAATTCTTATTTACATATACATTTGTACATGTATGTACATGTTAAAATTAAATGTCACTTTTTGTCATTTTTTAAATAACTGTTAGACATACGGATCCCAATGTGTTGACACAACAAAATGTAGTTAAACTTCAAAACAAGTTTGGTTGTATTCAAATAAATGCATGTAAATGATTTGATTGTATTCAACTTCAAGACCAGTAGCTCATACGCAGAATACATAATATATTTGAGGTGACAGAACAATATAAATAACAGCAAAATAATTATAATAGTATATAGTATAATAAAAACTGGAATTATTTCTAACATATCGAAACCATTATGCCATTTGTTGTTTATAATGTATACACATATTATGTTCAATAACAAGATTTAATCTGTTTAAAAATCATATCATTATATTAATAAATGTTTAATCGTCGCAAATGAATGAAAGATTGTCACAGTAATGTTTCACTCACTCATTCAATAACAAGATACTTATAACCACCTGATTTTAATTCTTATTATAAGCAAATCTTTAAAAGAATAATTCCACCCAGTCAAAATATTTTTATATAGTAGGATTTTTTCAAATATGATGTATGATAGTTGATACAATAATTTGCAATGTTTTATTTACTTTTTAATTATTATTGTTTACAGGTTGCTACAGTAGACCATGTACTACTCTTTGATTTATTTACTTTCTAACTGTTAAGGCAGACCATATGCTAATTGCTATGCTTGTTTTATTTAGTTTATATTAATTATAACTGTTACTGTTTACAGGTTGTTACAGCAGACCATGTGCTCCGCTTGGAACAGTAACACAGAGAACTCGAACCCTGCTGCTCCAACTGGTACATCAAGCAACAACAATGACAAACTGAACTCCTCCTCGGAAGACCTGTCCGATGCCGAGGGTGTCTGGAGTCCAGACATTGAACAGAGTTTCCAGGAAGCACTGGCCATATACCCACCATGTGGACGACGCAAAATAATCTTGTCAGATGAAGGCAAAATGTATGGTGAGTGCATAATGGTTTCTCTAGTGATATCAAGAAAATTAACCTGCATCATTTTCAAAACAGAAAAAAATTCCAATGATCTAAATATGCTGACTGATTTTACATCCCGGTATATATGGAGCCTATTCCATTTTCCAAGACTGACAGACAAACAAGCATAATTTTGTAACTATTGATATTATAATGGTAAATATAGGTTCTTATCTACCAATGTAAACAATTTTTTATGGGATACATGTTTTAGCATATTCCTATTATGCCAACAAAAAACATACCACAACAAATCGTTACAAGTTCATGTTTTTAAACAGGACTGCTAGCAAGCCTTGGAATATGTAATTAATTTCTTTTAGTCTATTTCATTTTTTATTAATTTATTTTAATATGAAAGAATTTTTTTTTACAAAATATGTTTTAAAGAATTAAAAAAAACTCTGCTGAGTTCCTGCATACTTTGTAATTACCATTTTCTAATGTCTTGTGTTCCTATGTATTGCACATCCCAGGCCATATGCATGATGACCGTATAAATTTAAACAAATTTAACTGTATTTACTGTACATGCAATATATCAGCTGGTTAGAGGATAAACGCAGTTAAACTATTGATAAATCAGTGTTATGCTTGTTACACTATGACATGTTAGGGAAATACAGGTGTACATACATTATGTTTTGTTTATGTTTTTGAGCTCTTCATTGCTGACATGTTGTCGGAGTATCCTGTCTGTTAATAACAGTGTTATGACAGGCATGATGTCTCTCCCTGTCTTTCCACCAGTTATCCATGTGCACTGTCTGTTAATAACAGTGTTATGACAGGCATGATGTCTCTCCCCGTCTTTCCACCAGTTATCCATGTGCACTGTCTGTTAATAACAGTGTTATGACAGGCATGATGTCTCTCCCTGTCTTTCCACCAGTCATCCATGTG
Organism: Cyathermia naticoides; assembly: GCA_033042655.1. Taxonomy (NCBI): domain Eukaryota; kingdom Metazoa; phylum Mollusca; class Gastropoda; order Neomphalida; family Neomphalidae; genus Cyathermia; species Cyathermia naticoides. Next base: position 8,388 of record JAUTWP010003350.1, read on the forward strand.
CATCCGTCACAACAGCCCTATATCTACACTAACCTAACTTACTGTTATAACGCATAGCATTAATTAACTATGACAAAATGTCCCAAGATATTTCCATATATACGATGTATGGTTTTTACACTTCTGTGGTTGTGAACAAGTGCACAGTCTTTGTGTATAATTTACCAGACTGTGCTTGGTGCGACCACCCAGTGCTTGGTGCGACCACCCATAACTTGTACATTACTGGGTACTTAGGCAAATGTATTACTCATTATTAATTAAAATCACAGCTACAAGTACTAGTAATAAAGCAGTTAAAATGTTTGAAATACAATCAGAGGTGAACTAGTAGACAATACCGGTATTGCATTTACAGTTAGGCTATTTTCCTTAAAATAAAGTTTTCCAGTTCTGGTACATAAAATGCTGTAGCTTATTAGAAAGAGTAACTTATCTGGTCATAGTGGGTTTTAAAAATTAAATAAGTGTGTGTTTGACACCAAAAATGTGCCTATTAAACAAGGTGTCAATAAACATTTGTTTAATTCAAATAAAAAGAGATTCTTAATTCTACATAATTTTACGTTATGCAACATATATTATTCATGCTAATCTCTGTTTCTAAAATATTTTAATATGTAATGTTTCTATGCACTTAAAAAGTTCAGAACCAAATTAAAATAACAGAAAAAAAATAGTTGATTAATATTTTTATCGAAGTCTGTTTAAGAAGTAATTGGATAATTTAAACTGAAAATGCTACTGTTAATTGTTTTTTTTAGATATATAAATAAAGATGAACATTCACAAACACTTATTTAGAGATGCTTGAACACTTATTTAGTGATGCCTGAACACTTATTTAGAGATGCCTGAACACTTATTTAGAGATGCCTGAACACTTATTTAGAGATGCCTGAACACTTATTTAGTGATGCCTGAACACTTATTTAGAGATGCCTGAACACTTATTTAGAGATATAGTCCCATAAAAAATGTTTCCACAAACAGAACAGGAAAAATTATTTACATGCTTACATCAGGTGTGGTTCCATGGGGAGGGCACACCTGATTTTTCAATTTTTGAATGTTTGTGAAACTTAGGCTTGTCATTGGGCACTGCCCCCCACCACCACCCATTAAATGAAATTCACAAACACAGTTTGCCTGTATGTTACTGTGGGTCTGTAGAATAGATTAAGTTAATTAATTAACCAATTCTCTATGGAATTGAGTGCATTGTAGTAATATTGACATTTATTAGTGAGATTAAATGAAGTTACTGCAGCTCTACATCCGCTGTAACAGGTGTGAAATTGATCTGTATCTTCATTAATCACACCAATCCACTTCATTAGTTAACACCACTAATTTGTGACACATTTCCTCATTGGTCTGTTGGCTTTACACACTGGAAATGTGGCCGTCTCATCAGTGCATGTCTACAGGGGGCTGTGAACAACAAATTCATTTTATACAATCATTTAGCCAGTAGTCCAATTGGGCTTGCATAATTATGTCAGCTAATAATACAGTGGTATAGACAAATGTTATCAGCTGCCAGCTGAATGTGCTGAAGCTTAAATGAAATATTGTTTCTGGTATCCTGACCTACACTGCTTTTACCTACTGACTGGAAATGTTTTATGGATTTATAAATGTTTAAAATTTCAGTATTTAGTTGTACCAGATATAACTACTAGACTCAGTACTATCAGTCACTAGTCATTTAGTGCTATCAGATGTCATCTTCTATATAAATATACCAGATTTCAGCCTATTACTCAGTAATACTATTAGTCAAAATATTACCAAATGTAGATTTATAAACATTAAACATTTCATTATTTAATGATACCAATTATAACTATTAGACTGCACACCAATTTCAAATTTGGAATAATTCTCTTAAATAATTCCAAAACCAGTTGCACCAACACCCATACTCCAGTCCCAAGACTGGGCTAGCAGGAACCCACTTGTATGACTGTTCCCCCCTCTGCTGCTCCCCCCATTTCCTGTCCCGGATGCGGTGGATGGATAAAACCATAAACTGCACCTGTGAGAGCGTCTACTATAACAGCCTGGCTCTGAACATAGATGTTAAACAACCTGACATGACTACTAGACACTGTGCTACCAACTATTATCACTGGCTCCGACCGTAGATGTTAAACAACTTGATCTTGACCTTCAGCCTTTTAGTCAAACATAGGTTTATGAATATTAAAAAATTATATTTAAATGAGTGTTTAAATCTAAACAGGTGTTTGAATCTAAACGACCAGAGTGAATTTATGAAGCGTGTTTTTCCCTTATATGCATGAAACTACATGCATTTACAATGCTTAAACACTTGTGTTTAACAAAAACAGTCTTCGTAAATTCTGTCCCGGCTGTTTAAATCTAAATCAGTGTTTAAGTTGTCCATCTCTGCAGTACACAGACATTGAAGTAAGAACTCATTTATTTGCATGGGAATCTTGAAAAGCAGTTTTCTATACACCTGTGGAGTTTGCGACAGGTGTGTTGGACAGTGATCAGCTAGCATTCATAAACAAATAAGGATCAAGTTTCATCATTTATAAAGTCATTTGTGGTCCAGCATTATTTGAGAAGTCGCATGGCTATGTGCACCCATGGGAAAACTTAACCCCAGGCTTTGTGACTTATTGAGATTGCCGTGAAAAGACGCAGGCCACTTGAAAGTTAAGACAAGCCAGGTAGAAGTTGTAGAAAGTGGTTTGTGATGACGTGTTGTTAGAAAGGTGAGAGAGGCAGAGTCAATATTGAATCTGAGCACAGGCTATTGACACTTGAAACAACCTGGATGCATTAGCAACCTGGCTCTGTGACACAATAGACGCCAATAAAAGTCCCAGTGAGTCATAATGCGATGAGTAAGCAGCCAAATTAGGCAACCGTGCACCTCCCACTGTTATAGGTTAAAGTATAGGTACACAGTAACAGGCCTGCGGTATAGTCTGTTTCACAGTTTACAACTTATCCCAGTGACATACTTTTGATACATATAAGTGTCTGTAGTTTATGTTTGTGAAATTAGTGTCACTTTGAGGTCACTGAATACAAGAGTTATTTAGATGTGTAGCAGGATGTTCGCTACACTAGATTCAGTTTCCCATTCATCATTGAGTGCAGTAGAAACACATTACACATCTTTACAATATCACAATAACAATCAACACATTGTCAGTAATATTCAAATCATATTTTTGGTAGAACTAACACATTTTGAAATTTTCTTCAGCTAAATATATTTGGTGATATATTTGGTATGGGATATAGATAAAAAAAAACCCAGTAGATTGCTCAAGGCTGTAGCTTTTCAGACTTTGTTCACCTTAAAATTACTTTTTAATTAAAGTAAAATAAATACATGTACATATAGATTATTGATGTGGACCAAAAATAGGAGTACATGTATTAGGCCAAATAAAAAAAAAGTTTTGTTTCTGTTACATGCAAAAAATAAATAGGGTGGGTAGGTAGGGAATTATTTTTATTGTAATTTATTTTAATGTATTATTAAATAAAACAGGTGAAAAAAGGGGCGTGGAAGGTTAAAAAATAGTTTAAGGTCGGCACCAAAAATCTAGGGACGGTCGGGTAACTGGAACCAAACAATTTTTTTATTACGCCTTATTATTTTTGTTTTTGTGTGTGTGATCCAGTACTGTCATAACAAGAATATTGGATACAAAATTAACTGAGGTATTTATTTCTAATGTTTAAATGCAACACACAATCTCAGATGTTTACAAATAGTTCTTGTTTACTAGGCTAACAAGCTATATGACTGAGATGTAGTTTGAGTGACTACTTGATACACTTTAAAAAGCTGACAAGTGATAGCGATATTACTGACATTAATTAGTGTGTTACATTCAAACAGAGCTCATCACATGGTCACTATTCTCAGTGGAGACACGTGGAATTTTTTGTTCCACCCATTGTACCAGGAAAGTTAAAATTGCTGGAAATGAGTACAATTTAAATGACGCTAGTCCCCATGGCCAGTAATTCTGAAATATAATTTTTTTTAAATTTATGATTATCCATTCCATTATTATATGATAGACAAAAAAACACCTGTAAAATAAAAGTTTGTCAAGACACAATCCTAAACCAAGTGTTTTTAAAATGGATAAAAAAATTAGGATTATGTATGTAGACTGTCTAACTCTAAGCTGAACACCCAAGGGACCAAATAAAATGGATGGTTTTCAGAGGTATCCAGTTTTCAGGGGTGAGATTTACACTAAATGGACACATGGGGACCGAATTGTTTGTCCGGTTTCATTGTATATATATTTCTGATTGAAAAAAGCATCCAAATATAATTTGTTCTAATTGTGTATTTCTGTGTTTAGGTCGCAATGAGTTGATAGCACGCTACATTAAGTTAAGGACGGGAAAGACGCGCACACGGAAACAGGTGTCCAGTCACATCCAGGTGCTGGCTCGGCGTAAAGCAAAGGAGATCCAGGCTCAGCTGAAGGTAATAACAGAGGTAGATATAGACCTACATTATTTCACTTCTATATACTATCAGGATTTTCACATTGTTTTTGACTAGAGGGAGATTAGGTTAAAGTAGCAGGCACCATACTGGTTTGGCATCATGTAAATACTGTGACCAAAAAACATGCTTAGGACATATTTATGATTGAACATTGAGTGAAAAGTAGCCAGCGCAGGAGACCCCAGTAGCCAGAGATCCCGCCAGCCACCATCTTAATTTGAAAGCTTGTATTATAATTTGTAATCACTGACTCTTGGTTCTACCACTGAAGAACATATTTTCTAAGTTTATCCTAGTTTCTATTGCAGATATAGGCACAATTGATGAGTTTAGAGTCTAAAAGATTATGATCTAAATGTATACTGGTATTCAGTAGATTCTTGTCTTAACCAGATTCACTTGGGATCAACGAAATATGCCTGTTTAGACAGTGCTGGTATAGACAGTTTTCATCCACTATTATATGGTTATAACTTATATGGTGTACTAACTTAATCATTTTATAACAGTAACCACTTTCTACAATATTTAAATGGTAACTACTTCTGTGATTATAAAAATATTAACTTTCTCTGTGAGGGGGACTATGTCTGCAGGGCTTTCAGTTTCAAATTAAGCCGACAGCCTGCAGGATCTCCAGCTGCCGGGGCCTACTAAGGCCAAAAATATTAAAATGCATGTATTTTGTGACAGTATTTACATGATACCAAAGCATTATGGTTCCTGCTACTTTAACCTAATCCCCCTCTACTCAAAAACAATTTGAAAGTCCTGCTGTGGGTTTTGAACTGTGTGGGTTTTCTGTTGTGGTGTATCTTCGTGTATCTAGGTGACTCACATCAGTTTGTGTATGCAGATTGAGGTTTAATGTTTCTGATAAGCTAGTGATAATGTGGAGGTGATGGGGTACGTAGTGTATAGTGTAATTACTTCCTGTTTGACCTGTAGGTACATAATTACCCAGCAGGCCTTTGGGCCATGCATGCCTGGTTACAAGTACATTAGGATTATCATCACATCATTAATACAGCTAACTGGCTGATTCATCCACATTATTATTTAAATATAACCATTACATGGGACACAGATTTTAACAGGAAAAAGCCATACTCCATTTTGTATTATGCTCATAGACCAATTAAAATGTATATGTCTTCACATAGAGCTGTCTTTCTGTTAATGTGTAAAATTGTACTGCTAATTTATTACTTTAATTTACCTTATCACCTCACCTCCGATACAGTATGTTGCATCATTTTTCTTTTTGAGGTGGATCTTTAATTAAGTGTTGTGGCTTGTTGATTCACAATTAAGACATTTTTATTGTACATTTTATTACAGCTGATCATAAAATTAATTAAAGTTAATAAAATTTATATGTATACATACGGGTAAATGAATTATTTCAGTACATTTATATAAAACATTTAAATGACAATGTGTATATAATTATTTCACTAACCAGTCAAATCTTTACATAAAAAATCCCTAAACCAATTAATAAACATAAAGCCTAAACATGTAACAGTATTGTAATAAAAGAAACTTACCTAAGAATCATAAATATTTAGTTTGACGTAACGTAGTGTATTTCAATTTTAAAATGGGTTACAGCAATAATCACAATGATTTATTTAGAGACTTGTATTAGTATGATTCAGGTTTGTGATTTGAAGTACTTTATTCTGAGGTTTTCTATTAAGGGAAGTAACTACATGTATCTATAATATATGTATATATATATTCACGTGAACGTGGACACAAGGACTGTTTCGTGCAAAAGAAATGGTCGTTAGTGCAATCTTTGCACCCCTGAACACACAAATATGCTGTGAGCAATCTTATGCAATTAGTTACATAGTATGCACAACTTCTTATTCAGTTCATACATACATACGATACATATACACACACGCACGCACGCAGGCACTCACACACACACTATATTTGATCATGAGTTACCAGAAACAATTGTTTAACTAAATTGCTCAACATTTTTAATCATTAGCTCTTTGGTGTCAAAAATACAGTATTTGTAATATATGGTTTTCCGAAGAAACTACTTCAGAAGAAACTACCACCATATTTTGAATGAATTTCCCTACAGATAGAACACATAGTATGATACCATGGGCATGGCATTTGAGTTTGAACTAGTTGTTGACGAATGCTCCAATGTGTCCATTGAGAAGAATTGATCTTTTGACCCAATACATCTCAAATACAGTGGAATCATCCCATCAAAACCAGACAAACAATCCAGTCCCAATGTGTCCATTTAGTGTAAATCTAACCTGAAAACTGGACATTTTACTTTGTCCCATGTGTGTACAGTTTAGAGAGGTTTTATTGTAGATGCTTTGTCTTTGAGATTTATCTCACTCCTGCAAACAGAAATACCTTATTAACACCATTGTTCAATATAAAATTATGCACTCAATAATTTCACACATTTCCTATTTCAGGATGGATGTGGGCCGTATTCTCAGGTGAGAATTTTTTGTTATTTCATGTCACAGTAAAACTACATTTAGTATTTTCTTCAATATTACAATTATTCAGATCATCACTTTCACTTTATCTCACACAATCATAAAACAATCATTGATTCTTCACCTTACCTTCAGATTAATAGATTGATATTAATTTGTGCAGTTGAATATTACATTTTATCTCGCACAATAATAAAATTATAATTTTACATTAATTATTCATTCTTTACCTTATATTAATACAGTCAATGTTTTATACTGATTTAATATTACCACTCCATAGAATTTGTTATTGGCCATAGCTTTATAAATGAGTTATTTATTTTAAATACTAAATATTGTTAATGAATGTTAATCTACATTCACAATTATTTTTTTTCGTACATTAACGATAATTAAAAAACAACTTAGCCACTCCAAATCGCCCTCCCCTAAACAACAACGGACAAAGATATCAATTTAATATGTTGTATTTGAAACTAATTGTTATATTTTAGGACCAGTCTTCGAGGGACAAAGCTCTACAACAGATGGCGTCTATGTCATCAGCACAGATTGTTTCAGCGAGTGCTATTCACAACAAAGCTCTTGCTCAGAGCCTTGGTAACATGCCTGGAATTCCACCAGTCAGACCAGCATATCCCGGAGCTCCCTCGGTTAGTCTTATTACTAAACAACAACTTTATGTTTACAACCATTATATTAATAATTGTAAAAAATTGAAGTGTAAAGATGAATAATAATGTATTGTTATTGTCATATCTTTTCATGAATTTCTGTAAATGAAAATTTCTAGAACTTAAAGAAGCAAAATAAACAGTTTTTGCACTGAAAATAATAGTTTCATGGACATAAAATGTTCATATTTCAAACTAATAAATAGAAAACAGCAATGTAGTAAATACAAAATTATTTTTATCTTGATTAAGACCAATTTTAGAATTAAAGGTTTGTCAGTACTTTTATGCTTGGTAACTTGAAATATTTCTTAGGGTTGATCGCTTTTCAATTTTTTCATTTGATCAAAGGTAGACAACTCTATTTTTAATGGCTATTGGTGTTTTTAATCTGTTTGTAACAACTTGTTTACATTGTTTGCTTCAGTTCTGGCAGCCTGGACTGCAAGGAGAGTAAGTAAATTATTTATATTTTCAATATCTATTCTAAATTTTCTGAAAATTGTTTTAATTTATATTTGAAAAAACTTAATGCATTACAGCACTTCAGCACACATAGATATCTTATTTTTTGTGCCACTCATTTGGTAAATTCTCTTCTTTATGTTTTTTTAAATACATGTATATATTTGTAAATTGAAAGTATTATTTAATATAATAATGTTGCAGTGTGAAACCATTTGGTTCTGGAGGTTATTGGATCGAGTCCAAACTACAATCAGGTATACCAGGAGAAATGGCTCCTGCCTGGCAAGGAAGATCAATTGCTGGACCCAAACTGAGGCTGGTCGAGTTTTCTGCTTTTATTGAACAAGAACGAGACCCAGAATCCGTAGGGGTAAGATAATTAATATTCTAAATTTATATTTTCTCTTCTGTTGAATTTGATTGAAATCCATAATCCATGATTGAATTAAATGTTTACATATGTTGGCACTTAGTTATTTGTTAAATTCAAACAGCACTAGTTTTTAGACCTACCCACTCACTCGGAAATTAATATTTTAAACTAATGAACAGTATCATTATTTTTATAATTTAAATTCATAACTCATAAATCTCCCTGTTCACTTTATATGGATAGGTAGGCTAAATGACAGTATTTTATTTAACTTTAACATTTAACCATGAAATAAAAATGTATTTACATTTACAAATAAATAAAGTCACAATTGACACTAACAGTGAAAATGTAAAAGTATTTTTTCATTTCATCTGAGGTGTTATATACTATGTGAATTTAAAAACAAATGTTGTTGCAGTAGTGAGCTTCGTTTGTAGGTGATGCTTTGTAAATGCTGAATGTTTGACACATGGTAGCTTCTGATTAAGCAATGTATACTTAACCAAAAACTTTTTGATAAAATCAATTCTGAATTATTCATGAATAATAGATATTCTAGCTTATAACAGTAGTTTAGTTTGTCATATTGCATGTAAATAATTATTTTATCTAATTTAACTTAAATTTCTACTTAGTCGTTATCTATCAATATTAAATGCATATTTTATCTCAGTGCATATGGTGTAACATTTGGTAAACATTTTTGATGGAGTATAATTGTATGGTAAGTTTAAATATATTCATACTCGTTTTTTGTATTTTTCAGTATCACAAACATCTTTTTGTTCACATTAATCCCACAGCAAGTTATAACGAGCCATTACTAGAGGTAAGTGTAAAAATTGTCATCTCAAGATTTGTTATTTTAATTATAATTTTTTTTTTATTTCACAAATATTTGCCTTGTGAATATGTAGCAGACACCATGAGTTTTTAATTTTCATAAATTAAAAATCTAACCATCTTACATACATGATGGTTAATATTATAAACATCACATGTGTACGAAGTGGGATGTAACTCAGTTGTTAGCATGCCCACCTTTGAAGTGGTTGGTCATCAGATCGATCCTTCTCAGTGGACCCACCTGCAATTTGGGCTATTTTCCGTTCCAAACAGTGCTCCACAACTGATTCATCAAAGGCCGTGGTTTGTGCTGTTCTGTCTATGGAAAAGTGCATATAAAAGATCCCTTGCTGCTTATTAAAAATAGTAGCCTATGTGGCAGCAGCAGGTTTCCTCTTAAAGAAATGTGTCAGAAACAATGTAGTGGCTTGATTAAATTAAACAAACTTTATTTACAGGCAGTGGACATAAGACAAATTTATGACAAATTAAACAAACTTTATTTACAGGCAGTGGACATAAGACAAATTTATGACAAATTGGCTTGATTAAATTAAACAAACTTTATTTACAGGCAGTGGACATAAGACAAATTTATGACAAATTTCCAGAGAAGAAGGGAGGCTTGAAAGAACTCTATGATAAAGGTCCACAGTCTTCATTCTTCCTGGTCAAGTTCTGGGTGAGAAACTTTGCCATTAATCTTCACATTTTAACTAGATTGATTCATGTCATTACAATATTAATAAACTGAAATCAATCATTTTAATAACACTGTCAAAATGACCAAATGAATGACGTTCAATAGCCGATGATAAAATAAAAATCAATGTACTTCAGTGGCGTCGTTAAAACAAACTTTTCTTTGATCCTCTGTTGGCATGGTGTTAAATAAAAACTTTTCTTTGATCCGCTGTTGGCATGGTGTTAAATAAAAACTTGTGTTTTGTTTCAGGCTGACATCAACACAAACGTACAAGATGAAGCGGGAGCTTTCTATGGTGTTACAAGCCAGTGAGTGATTTGTCATTTTAATATACTACTTCATTTATACACAGATCTTCACTCAAACCTCTCTCAAGCAGCCACTCGAGGGAGTAACAAAAAGTGGACTCTTAACACAGGTTTAATTGTACTAAATTCTCTTATTTGGGAGAAAATAAAGGTGACCTTTGAAGACAGGTGTCTGCTTATAATAGGTGGGTGCTTGAGCAGGTTTGACTGTATTTCAATGAGATATTTGCTTTAGCATTTCACGTATGTTGGTGAGAGTATAGCTGGGTTATAAAAGGACTATAATGCATTTTTAACATAATATTGTAAATCATAAAATATTAGCGACCTTGAAATTTAGTGAAGTCCATATCAGTGGCATATTAACAACATAAAACTTTAGCGAGGTTGACATATCAAATTTTTTAAATTAAAAATTAGATGATTTTTAAAAATTGGCTGATCAATATTGCATCGTTATGCAACACTAAAAGTGCACTATTTCAGGTTGCAGATATGACCTCAAACTCAAAGCGAATCTACTTACCTACAAGTTCAGTTTAATAATTAAAAAACATTGTCTCTTGCATAGAAACTGTTGTTGTTTGCTGTATTTATTAGTTAATCCATATCAAATATCATGTTGTCCTGTTGAGTTAATCACTGACAAAACAATGGCACAACTTCCTCCGATAAACAGTTTTTCGTACCTGTCTATTATCAAGAGTAAGCTTATTTTTGTTGAGACGTAATTAATGATGGTGTACAGTGCATGTTGATTGGTCTAATTTGACAACAAAATTCAATAGATTACACGTAAAAAGTCTTTGTTGTGATGTTTATGCTATGTTTGCATATCGGTAATAAAATAATGTTTTTATGTTTTAATACTTTTGATTTTTGTTTTAATCTGTCATTTTATATTTAGTGTCGTGAAATATTAATGTTTTGTATGGCCTCACTAAATTCGCTAACTTTTTATGCTCTCTAACATTTCCTTATTTACAGTATTTACAGTGTTAAATAAGAATTAAGAAATATTTATTTAATGAAGCCCTGGTATTCTAAATTTTACATGTTAATTTTTGTATGATAAAAAGGAATTAACTGTTTTCTGATATGTGTTTTTCTCTTCTAGGTATGAGAGCAGTGAAAACATGACAATTCAAGTATCAACCAAGGTGTGTTCGTTTGGAAAGCAGGTAGTTGAGAAGGTCGAGGTAAGTGGATCAACAAACTTAATTATTGAAACAAATAAAAGATGAAAAAAAGAGACAAATTATTAGTTGACAACTTACAATAATTTAACAAATATTGATTATAAAAAAAATTGAATTACAAGGCCATAGGTCTATTCCAATGGTGTAAAACATTTACTATTATTACTCCATCAATACTGTTTATCAATAATTTCACCTGACGGGAATCAAGCTAATGGGGTTTTAATCTGTTGATATAATCCTATTGATCTTCCCAACCTATCTCTTGATGTATTGCCACTGATCTTCCCAACCTATCTCTTGATGTATTGCCACCCATGTTGTATAAATTGCCACAGATGAGGTGCTTCACTGGTGGCTATTTTTGTCCACTAACAATGTTCTGCCACACCCTTCTTTTGCTTGTCACCACCTCTTTTTCTTTTGTTGCCCAGCAAAATAATTCTTCTGTTATTTTTATTTGTTGCAAAAGTTAAGTTTTAATTAATTGCTGTAGGTTGAATTAAAATTGCTGTTAGTAAGCCTTTCCCCCATTGCCAAAAGTTTTCAAAATTGCTATGGGTTACATATTCATAAGTTCAAGCCCTGATATCCCTATTAATAAGATGAGCACATATTAATTTGTTACTATGTGTTGTATTAACAGTGCTATACTTGCACTCAGTAGTTTGTTATGTATCTGTGTATGTAATACTAAACTGTTATTCTGCTTGCAGACTGAGTATCCCCGGTTTGAAAATGGAAGATTTGTTTATCGCATCCACCGATCTCCCATGTGTGAATACATGATCAACTTTATACACAAATTAAAACATCTTCCTGAAAAATACATGATGAACAGTGTTCTCGAAAACTTCACAATATTACAGGTCAGCTGAACATCATGTGGTTATTTAAAAAAATATAATTTTAACATTTTGACTGATTTGATAATTACTAGTGATAATTGGTATTACTATGAGTGATATTTGTAAAAAAAATAATGATGATTTATTTCAATTACAATTATTACTTATTTATCACAAAATATATTTTTTGATCCACTTTAAACAACGTGGAGGTTTTCTGTTAAAACAATTTAGTTTATAATGTAATTTTATTGTAAATAAATGTTTACTCCATAAAGGTTTCTAACGATTATGCAGTCTATTCTGTATTTATTTGTGGAAAAAAAAGATCGTACATTTATTACTGGAAATGTGGAATCTAAATGACCTGAGTGTCTAGCAAGCGATTCATGACTATTTGGATCTCTATGGCATGGAATTAATTAAAATATGTTTTCTTTGTAGGTGGTGACGAATCGTGACAGTCAGGAGACACTGTTATGTATTGCCTTTGTGTTTGAAGTGTCCACCAGTGAGCACGGGGCACAGCACCACATATACAAACTGGTCAAAGACTGAACTTTCATGGGAAACTGTTGTGCTATTGGTAACATTTGCTTCCACAGACTTTGTTTATACCATAATCACAGGCAAGAACCATTTCACATTGCATGTGAATACACAAAGACCGTGCTCGACAGAATATTCAGCGGGGAGATATCATTTGTTATATTTTCATGCAAAATCATTGTTTAATGCTGAAGTGCCTTAATGATGAAGCACGATTGTTAAATTTGGTGCATCAAGCTGCATGGTGTATGTGACGTGGCGCCAAGCTGCATGGTGTATGTGACGTGGCGCCCTGGAGATCATTACAATCTTGTTATGTTATGGATTATTTAATACGATTACCCATCTTGTTGATCAGGTCACAGGATTACAACTTCCCATCTGTATGTTGACATACTGTATTAAGTGAACCTGCTCCATGTTAACTTGATAACTTGAAGCAGTACTGTGACAAGATGTTGTTTTGTCAGTCTACAACTTTCTATCTGTATGTTGACATACATGTTAACTTGATAACTTGAAGCAGTGCTGTGACAAGATGTTATTTTGTCACATAGTCTACAACTTTCTATCTGTATGTTGACATACATGTTAACTTGATAACTTGAAGCAGTGCTGTGACAAGATCAGGGCTCGAACTTAATGGCTGCACTGGCAGTAATTGTCACTGCTTTTATATAAATTGCCATAGGTGAGGTGCTTCACCGGTGGCATTTTTTGGCCACTGGCAAAATAACTTCTGTTATATTTATTTGTTGCAAAAGTTAAGTTTTAACAAATTGCCATAGGTTGAATCAAAATTGTCATCTGTGGGTGTTTCACCCATGACAAAAAAATGTCAAAATTGCTGTGGATTACAAATTCTTATGTTCGAGCCCTGAAGATAATGTTATTTTGTCATGTGGTCAACCCCATTCTAGCTTCAGTAGTGCTTATTGTTGCCAAATGTGTGTGTGTGAACTTAAGTCATCGTAGGTTTGATAGTGGGATAAACTGAATCGAAAAATAGAAATTTGTTTGATTGTTTTTGAAATATGTTATGTTTTATTTGGTTTTATTTGACTTTTAAAAAATCAAATTTGGTATTTGCCAGTTTGTTTTACTTTGAAAAATTCTTATTGCTACTTGAATCAGTAGTTGAGTATGTTTGTTGTGCAGATATACTGAGCACCATTTTATCTTTGTTTCGTTGAATGTTTTAGATTTTATATCTGTAACATGGCAACTAGATTACCTTGTTGATAGTTTTATTAATCTTTTAAAATATGTTTTACTGTTAAAATTTAAGAATTTTTGTATTGTATTATTTCAAAATGGATTATTAAATCAAAATTTCTTCCTTATCCTCATAAGCAAACTAATAAATACCATTGTAGCAAGTATGACACTGAAATTACTCTGTTTTAATACCTATTATGATTAACGTGTTACTGGATAGTGTTTATGAAATATATGTAATTTCATATTAAAAAATGTTGAATACCAGTGAGGAATATACATTGAAATTCATACAACCTCGTCCACATTGCTGTAACTGTCATAATATGTGTTGCAGCTCATAGGTCATCTTTTGCATGTTATTCATTTACTGATTGGTTTAGCCAACTAATGACTAATGTAATACAGAAGTTGATTGGCTATACCAGCCAACTGCATCATCTCTGATCTCCCACACATGGCAGCTATAAGCCAAGTGAAGTTGCAGGATTTCATAATTATACGGTCCTTCTCATACATCTGCGTTACTTCATTGGTTTGCCAGGATTTTATAGCTTCTGCTCGCCTTTTGTAAATAGAATTGGTGACACTTGGTGTCCTATACTACAGGGTTTCATTAAACTGATGCATAACACAGGTTAAAAACTGTGCAGGGTATCCACTTTATAAACCTATCAAATTTAAAAAGGTTGATGAAAACAATTCATGGTGATTAGATATAAAGTAGTTCCTATGTATGGCTATAGGGCTATAGCTAGAATTTTTTGTGGAGTGGGAAAATGAATTGTTGCAAGATTCTAGGGTGTCAACTGCTATGCATAAAAACGTATAGTATATTCAAATTAAACCTATATAAGTTAAGTTGTTGGGGTGTCATTAAACAAATAATTGTTAATATTTTAGAATATAGTTATAATAAAAAATATCTTGATGAGTGGTATATAATAATGTAACATTGTAAACCATGTAACAAACTGGTATCTGTCTGTGTTGAGGATTCTAGATTCCTGTCACGTAGAGGTTGAACAGTATTTCATTCATATATCGTATGTTGTTTTCCCATTCTTACATTGTATGTCATCACTTTCTCTATTCATGCTCTTTATATATCACATATTACTTTCTGTCAGATCAAATCAGGTCTTGAGTGACGTGGTCTACTTATTAACAGAGAAAATACCAGCAGGGTATCTTTTGTTTTAAATAACAGATTTCACAGGAAAAACTTCCATATCTGTTTTACCAAGTCCATTTACAAGTTTGAAGGAAATATTACTCAAATATGGGGTTTTAAGTACTATATATTATGTAAGTAGTACTAACTCCAAGCAGTACATTCCAACATCTGATTAACTTTTAACTCAAATATAATAGCATTGCTTAGTGAGAAAAAGTTTTAGAAATGCCATTTAAGAAATAGTAATTACAAATAAGTTAGAACTTGTACGATCACAATATGCATAAATTAAAATTTGAATTTCCTACTTCTGACCTGATTTGATGTGACATCACATTTACACATTTCTGCATTCATTCTACAAATCACAATACTTTTTGTATAGTCCAGTCATGTGTTTCTCTTTGACTATTACATAAAAACAGTCATTAAAATATATTGTATTATTTAATAGTGTATTTTATGTCAGACTACTTTCACAATCATTAAAATACATTGTGTTATTTAACATTGTCTTAACCTTTTGGTTTATTCCTTTAAATCTTTGGTTAAATTATCAAAATAAAGAGCCATAACTATTTTCAAAATATTCATTATGATATTGGATTTTAAATGTAGATCATCTTTAAAATTAAAACAAATTAATCTGGTTATACAATTTCAGTTAACAAAATAACACCTTAGTTTATACAGTTAAAACAAACTCGGTTTTATTTTTATTTCCACAAAACCAGTAATAAAAAATAAGAGACCTTGGATACATTCTGTTGATTAACATTCATGTATCATGTGTGTTTGTCAGTCTATATACATCATCATTATATTCATCTTACAAGACATTATTTTCAACATAATCTGTTTGCATTCATGTGTTTACATTATTGTATATTATTTACATATATTGTATGTTATCTGCATATATTGTATGTACTCGCCATTCACCTAACCATACCCATCAAGGAATGTTATTGTTTTCAATTAATTGATGTAAATGTTGCAGTAATAGTGAATCAAACCATTAGGAAGGTTATTTTATCTGTTTTATCTTCCTTGTTATGTCATCTGGTACCATCTATCAAGTAAACATTTTAAATGAGGTTAAGTTAATTAATATTCAATGGTTGTCATGTTAATTGGTAATCTGTACTTACTCACAAATCTTTGAGATTGTGAAACAATTTTGGAGATTTGTAACAAAGTAAATAAAAACATTTCATATAAAAACTGATGTATAAAACATTGTCACATGACATGGGTTTGAAATAACATATAGTAACAGTTCTATGTGTTTGAAAAGGATTGCAAAACAATTTGATGAATGTGAATGTTTGTTATATAGCATATAATATTAATAAATCTGCTGAGTACACTTATTGCTGGAACTAGCAGGGTATTAATTAGCATGTAAGAATAACAATGCATTGTAACATATATTACATTATTATGCTAAAGTGTGATTCATAATTCCTGCTCATTAAATTTGTTTGTCAAAGAATTTTCTAAAAATGAAATCTTATTTTACAAACATTTTAAAGTATCTTTTTACATTTTAGAGAAATATCTTCTAATTGTTTGTGATAATTTTTTTATTTTAGAATTGTTAGTGTTGCCTTCCTGTTGGTGTGATGGCATTCTGTAACCAGTGTGGAAATCTGTTTCAAGATTATTATGCATGAATGACATGATCTACTTACCAAGTTTTACTTATATATATATATATATACACAGACAACCAAAAGAAACTATACCAAGACACTGAGATACTACCAAAGAGAAAACAAAACATGTTTCATGTTCAAAAGATTGTTTTTGTTAGAATGGTGTTTTGACATGTTCTGAAAAGTTCATTCTCATGACTATCCTGTGGACTCTGTCTAAACTAGCATTTGTCTAATCTGGATATCTGTGTAAACCATCGCAATTTCAGACCCATCCAGTCCCCTAACTTTGTATAAAATCTATCTATACCAGTACTCCATCTAAACCGGCACATTTTGTTGGTACAAAGTCCACTGTACAATGCATATGTTTTGGACATACAAAATGTTTTTGTTTTCTTCAGTAGTCTCTGATAGTGTTGGTTTAGTTTGTTTTGGTGAGCAGTATAGTTTGTACAGTGTGTAATAGCTCTACACTGGTATACAATATTAATTATATTTCTACAATATTCCTGCTTTTATCATGCTATCAGGAGTCGTCCAGTTGATGTTTCTGTCCATTTACAGATGTATATTATCATGTGCCTTAACATCTAGATGAGACATCAGTATTCATGTGTGATCATCCTCTGAAAAATGAGCATCAAGATCATCTTACTATACTGTACTGTGAACATTATTCAAACTATTTTTGTGAGTTATATTTGTGTATTTTAGGAAGTTAAAAAACCTGGTCCAATGTGCATGAAAAGTGGATAGTACTCCTATCCTACATGACTGTTGAAAATAATTGAAAACAGGTTGTGAAAGGTAAAAAGTTTTATTTAATGATGGCACTAGACTGTTTAGAGCACATTGTTTTTTAATGATGACTATTCGATGTGAAACAGATAAACAGTTGTATATAGGAGATGTTCCGTGTTGTCCAGTCTTCATGCATGTTGGTCAAGATGAACAATGAAATGTAATCATAAAATTATTTTGATATAAAGTTTTTGTCTTGAAGTGCAGTGAAGCTTTGAAAGGGAATATCTATTAGTAATATCAAATTATAGTTGTATTTTAGTTGGGTTGTTCAAAGAACACAATGACTTATGTCATCAGTATTGTGAAATACTAGTACATTGTGTTTAGGAATACACTAAGCGACCATTCACAATTATTAACATTATCACACATGTATGTAGGAAGAGTACGTTTTTTTGTGACCTCCATCACCATTATCTTAAAAATGTACAACATATAATATCAATATTTCACCACTCACTTATTATCTGTATAGTATCAGTAAATCATGAATGGGCAATAGTGACAATTTAGAAAATTACTTTATTCAGATTTGGCGGGTTTTGCATAAATTAACATTTACTTGTATTTCTAAAAGCGTACAGTAACTGTTAACCTCCCCTCAAGTGTACAGTTTGTACACTGATGTTAATAATTGTGAATGGCCCCTAAACAAACATTATTATAAAATATAAATTACTTTAAGCAAGGTCACCAGCCTGTTCAGAAGGGCAGCAATTACATAATGCTTGATTTGGGATGAGAGGGGAGGATTATGAAATGTATTATATTTACATTTAAAATACATGTTAGAAAAAGTCTTATTGGATAGGGTACTAGTATATAAAAATTGATTTTGTATCAAATAATTGTTGAATGACTACACTTTTTAATATTAAGGTTTGCATTTGTTTATGCCCTTAATTCCCCCAAAACCATTTTAATACTGTGTTGTGCCGAATACATATATTTTGTTTTATATAAATTAAATATAAAATATATAGCAATTATTACAAAATGTTATACCATTTAATATTGACAAAATAATGGTGATTAAATATGTGCCTTTAGAATGAAACACTCGTCCATGTAACCATTTGATGATCAGTTACCTCCCTTACACAGTGTAAAAATAAAAACATACCATACACATTTGTATTGTGTATATGGAATCTGAACAATATTTATATAATTGTATTTCTTATAGTATTTTACTGAAGGATAATGACTTCTTTTAGGTGAGGTATGTATTGTTATATGTGAACCTATCTATATAAATTGTAATTCTATAAAATACAAAAATGTGAAAAAAGCCTTTCTACAAATCTATGGTAATTATTAAAAATAGCATTGTGTTTAACAAACTGCACATATTACTCTACTTAACCTATGCATATATTTCTTTATGACGTGTATCGTGTTTTGCAGTGTGTTATTTTCAGTTGTGTTTTAGTCTGGATTTCACAGAGGCATTTATCCCAGATATGGAATTAAGCAATAGTGTTGCAGCTTAGCGTGTGCCTTCAACGTAACTCTCCGTCCTTTGCCTGATCTGTCAACTATGGCCTTCAATTTATTTAAACTAATTACTGTAAAAAGAAATATCTTTGTGGGAAATATTCACGCAAAAATAACGAAATCTAAATTATAATGTGAACTTAATTACATGCATAAATAGTTCTCAATGATGTGCTAAGTGATTTGGCAATATTGTCACCTTGATGTAACACAAACATTTTTCCACAAATTAACTGTAATATGCATTAATGTTAATTAAATACTGTTGACATGTATTAAATTATTACGTTTTTCAATTATATAAAATATGAAGCATTTTTTGCATTATTACAAAAATTTTGCATTGCCAAAATATGGAATGATAAAATATTTTCTTGCTGATATATTTTTATGCATAGCTATCGATGAAGAAAGTTTGCTTGATGAATGAAACCATTTCATAGTGTCGTCATTACTGCTACATCAAACCATTTGTTAAAATATTTGTATCTAGTATTTCTGCACATTAAATAACAACGTGAGACGTGTTCTTAATGTGTTTATATTATACACAGGACTAGTCCAGTCAGTTTTAATAAAACAATCATCTTGGTCCTTAAATTTCATTTACTTTTTTTATTAAGTTAACAATGTAAACATGTTAAAACTAGTTCATGCTATGTACAACTTTTTATTTTACAAATGCCAATATGTTAACAATGTTATTACCATCACATGAGAAAACCTACAACTTTAATTTGGTTTGGGACATAATTGGTAACGACCTCAAAAATATAGCTCTGATGTATAACAGCTCGATGTTAAAAATATCCTGTGAAAATACACCAACTAATGTAAAACTTTCCTTTACAATACCAGTAGTAGCTAAACAATCACTTGTTTGTTCAACATTAAAGTGGCAGTGTCTGGGTTTTTTAAATATTTACCCATTTAGAATATATCTTGTACATTTGTTTGATGCGCACCACACTCCATTCTTCTGACACAACAATTTGCTGTATCATAATTAGATCATGCGAAATACACTATAAATCGACAAGCTGGACCACCAGCTGTCCACCATTGCTAAGTTGTAGTGCTATTCACATGCCTAAATATGGTACCGCAGATTGTTGCATCAGAAGAATGGAGCATGGTGCACATAAAAGAAACATACAAGATATATTATAAATGGTTAAATATTATTAAAAAAACAGACACTGCCACTTTAAACTCTATGCACAACATATATGATAATACATAGAGTAAGTTATAATTATACATTAATTATTTTTACACCTGGGAAAAACTTTCTATGGATAAAATTTAATTTTAAATAGACAAAGACTGTTTTATACCAGAAGAATGTTGTGTTGTGTGATTTATGCAAACCGAATGTTAACATTGTAATGCTTGTAAGGACAGCAAGATGCTGTAACTGGTCATGCAATTTATATAGCATTGTTCACATCAGTAATCCATTTTCTACTCTTACATCTTTTCATCATCATATACAAATAATCCATTCTTTTATAATATATTATTTGTCTACCATGTTTGAAATTAAATGCTTTTGTAAAGAAAATCCTGGATTTTGTTTTTATTGTTGTTGTTGTGTTTATTAAATGTTATTTATTATTTAGGCCAATATTATTTATATTTTATAAATTACAATGTAATGTTCAATTTTTTGGGGAAACTATTCTCAAAATATTAAAGGCCATCAGAGCAATTTATAATTTCAGATTTTCTCTATTAATTTTAAATTTGGGGATAAAACAAATTGATCTTCTCATTGTCAATCATTAGCTGGGTTGAACCATATGGAGTTACATTTTTTACAGTTGCATGTTTGATGCAAAATAGCAGCCCCCGATGACTAAAATCATGTTTTGTTTTATTTAACAATGCCACTTAATTATTGGACATCAAAATATGGTCATTTTGACAGTTTTGTTGGAGGAAACCTGTCTTTCCAATAAGCAGCTTTTATATGTACTTTCCAACGGTTGTGGACCACTGGATGGAATGGAAAATAGCCCAGTCTGAATATTAGTATGATATGCTACCACTTTACCTAAGTGCTGCTCCTGACTAAAGTAAAGTTTGTTTTGTTTAGATCAGTTTATAGCGTGCTCGCCTTTGAAGCGGTCGGCCGTGGGATTGATCCTTCTGAGTGGACCCAGCTGCTATTTTCCGTTCCAACCAGTGATCCACAACTGGTTTATCAAAGGCCGTGGTATGTGCTGTTCTGTCTGTGGAAATGTGCATATAAAAGATCCCTTGCTGCTTATCGAAAAGAGTAGCCTATGTGGCAGCTGCGGGTTTTCTCTGAAGAAATGTGTAAAAATTACCATATGAATGATGTCCAATAGCCGCTGATAAGATAAAAAATCAATGTGCTCTAGTGGCGTTGTTAAACAAAACAAACTTTACTTTTTTTATTATACCGTAAACTCATTATTTCGAGTTCCATTTTCTCAAATGTAATGCACAACTGAATGTTATTATGAAATGAAATGTCATAATAATAAAAATAGAAATCGGAATCCTGGGCTCGAAATTTAATTTATACAGATACACTAGAATGCAAACCTGAGATTGATATACTGGAGGTTGCTCTGATCTTCTGAAAATCCATCGAGACTTTCTATCTGGTTCTCACGCAGATGTAGTGTGCATAGCTTGATCAGTCGACTTATTCCCTCCAACCGCTT
>JAUTWP010003351.1:0-14225 GCA_033042655.1 Cyathermia naticoides
AGAGTATTGTTCATCTAGTCTATTTATACTACCATCTGTAAGTGAAGGGCAACCATTAACGCTTCTTGAAGCCTGGGCAACTAAACTGCCTGTTATTGTTACAGATGTTGGTGATAATAAATATTTTGTAAAAAATAAAATAAATGGCTATTTGGTGTTGCCAAACAATCCTGAATTATTAGCCAAAACAATACTAGAAGCAATAAACAATCCTGAATTATCTATAATGGGAAAAAATGGATACAAACTTATCAAAAAAAAATATAACTGGCTTAAAATGACTGATAAAACATATGCTATTTATAAAAAATTTATTTAAAAAATACTATCCTGTAATTACATTAATTGCAATTTGTATTTTTACAGATTTACTAATTTCATATAGCCAGGGATGGCAAAGGGAATATATTGCCAATCAAGCCTATTTTAATTTTATAAATAATTACCCAGACAGCATTCAAAGTGTTAGAGTTGAGCCACTTTTTATAACCATCCTTTATTACACAACTAAAATATCCAACGCTCTATTTTCTGTAATCGTACTCAAAACACTACTCACTGTTATTCAATTATTTATTTTTTACAAAATTTTAATCCTCCTCAACAGAGATAAATTACTTGCTTCTTTTTTTACAATTATTTTAAATTTTTCTTTTGCCTTTTTTTCCCTACAAGACAACCTACTGAGAAATCATTTTGCCAATACCATATTTTTAATAGCTTTATACTTTTTACTAGAAACACTAAAATACAAAAATTCAAACTGGTTATATATTTTAACAACGTCTATCTTTGGTGGTATATTAATTTATTCACACATATTACCCACCTTATTATTTAACCTTACTCTGATAACATCCTTTTTGATAATAATTATACTGTTATTATTAACAACTATATTTAAACAATTTTATCAACATAAACATACATTGTTTATTTTTTTAAAAAATATTTTTCTCATTGGCTCTCTAGTATTGTTAATTCAAATACCATATATTTTAAAATTTTATCATGTACACACCTCCATAAATGACTACAAGCAAGTTGGCGAAGTTACTTCCAACAAAAAAACATATATAGACAATAAACAAACAACCTCAAACAACCTTCAAGATATTATAAAAAATATCAAAAATCACCCCAATACCTCACTTATTTCCTTATTTAGAATACTATTTGAATTCAGACTACCCGGAATATCATTATTTTTTATGTTTGCTATTGTCGCCTCTTTGCTATATACTCTTAAAAAACAACCACTAAACAATTTATTACTTATTTATTTATGGTTTTTAACTTATATTGGAACTAAATTAGATATTTTGTTTGGAATTGGAGTACTTTCGTATCGATTCTCTTTAATGTTGATCTTTCCGTCAATATTAACATTATCAATACTTACAAAAAAATTTATTAATTTAATTCAAAATAAGACAGGACAGTTTTTTGTAATGTTTTTGATAACAATTTCTTTTCTGTCAATAAACCTTCCTATAATTTTTAACATATCTTTATTCAGAAATTACCAACCCAATTACTCTGAGATTCAAACACTCAAAAATATAGACCAACAAATAAAACAGCTTTATCAAAAACCAAAACATATTATTTTTTTAATTAATGGAAAATCTTTTGAAAAATTTGACAAAACAGCAACATACCTACGCAATATTCCACTATTTACCTCATCCAACGAAAATAATATTATTAAATCTTGCTACAATAACAATATCGATTTCATAATTTTTGATCATTTCAGAATTAACGAAAAAGGTTCAGATATTAATACAACCATAAATACTAATTTAAAAATTTATGAGAATTCCAATTATTTTAAAAAAATTGAAGAAACTATTACCCCATATTTACACCTAAGTATTTTTCAATTTACCCCAGACCATCCTTTAAAAAACACAATTGCATCACCAACCAAAGAAGTTTTCAATTGCGACAATCATACAATTTGCCTACAAAAATTAAACGCTCGCATTTCTCAGCTAAATATTACCGCACCATCAGACTGGATAATTGATATTTCTGTAAAAAATCATGCTTTCTTTATTACTGAATTCATAACTACCACAACAAATCAATTAGAAATTAGTTATTCACAACCAATTAATAGTTCTTCAAAAAATAAACTTTTAATTAAATTGTTAAATATTCCAACTAGGCAAAAAGTAAAACCGTATATAATATTACACATACCAAATGCTCAGACACTATTAAAGTATACTGGTTTTGTAATAAATCGCCTAGAATTACAAAAATCTAGCATTAACGAATTAACAATATTCGGACAGATTGATAATGACAGCCTATCTATTTTATATTTATCAATTAATCAAATAAAAATTTTAAGCTCCCTAATCTCACTTTCCTTAATATTAATATTATACACAATACTAGCAATCATCAATAAAAAAACAATACGCACATCAAAAGTTCTGTTGTTCAACAATGCTCGTAACAAGAATATCGTCATGTCAATACTTGCTTTCATAATTATTGATATGATAATTCTTAATTCACTATTTATTCAACTTTATAAATTATTATTACACTTAAAATAATGTTATTACCAAAAATTTCGATTATAATGGCCGTTTGTAATGAACAACCTGTTTATTTAAAAAAATCAATTAACAGTATTTTAAATCAAACACATACTAATTTTGAATTTATTATCATAAATGATGCTTCTAACAATCATATTTCAAATATTTTACAAAACTACAAAAAAAAAGATTCGCGTATTTTAATTATTAATAATAAAAAAAATATAGGTTTAACAAAATCATTAAATATTGGCATTAAGAGAGCGCGTGGACAATATATCGCCAGAATGGATAGCGATGATATTGCCATTCCCAATCGACTCAATAATCAACTCTCTTTTTTATCTGTTAATCATTACGACCTAGTCACGTCAGACTATGCCCTGATTGATTTTAATGATAAAATTATTTCTAAGAAAAAAATAACTCCCCCTAAAAATCTTATAAAAACACTCTTAAAAGGCAATATTTTTGTTCACAGTACTTTTTTTGGAACAAGAGAGCTATTTAGCATGTTATATGACGAAAAGTTTAAGAGAGCACAGGACTATGAATTTCTCTTACGTATTATTGGAAAAAATTACAGAGTTAAAAACTTGCCTAAAATATGCTTATATTATAGAATGAATGAAAATAGTATATCTGTTAAAAAAGCCAAAGAACAAGAATGGTTTGCTCTACGCGCTCGTTTAAAAATTCTCAAAACTAAAAAATGTCCTAAAAAATATTATTTATTTATAATAAGATCTTTTTTTGTTTTACTATTGCCGTACAAATTTAAAATTTTTCTTCTGAATAAATGAAACCATTGATTTAAAAAAATATGAAAATACTAACATTAATATTCACCTACAATACAACCTTATTGGACTGGCAAACAAATGGTACCTTAGAAAGAGAACTCTCTATTTACACTAAACTGTTAAATTATTTTGATAAAATTTATTTTATCACTTATGATACTAGAGACAAGCACCTTCAAGGCATCCTACCAAATAATATCATAGTCTTACCGAAAAAATATAATGTACATAATTTTTTTTATTCATTATTAATCCCCCTGGCCTATAAAAAAGAAATTACAGCCTCTATGTGGATTAAAACAAACCAAATAACTAGTGGCTGGACCGCCTTACTTATTAAATTGTTTTTTCGAAAAAAAATTAATGTTCGCACTGGATATACCGAAAGTCTTTTCTCTATCAACAGAAATGTTTTCAATAAACAATTTATTCAATCATTAGAATGGCTATCATATAAATTTGCTGATTTCTCTACCGTTACCAGCAATCATCAGTTAAAGTATTTAAAAAACAAATACTCTGCAAAAAATATTTATGTAATCCCCAATGGTATTGACACTGACATATTTACACCGATTATCAAAACAAAACCAAGGGTCGATAACTCAATACATTTATTATCAATTGGGAGATTACATGAAGAAAAAAATTTTGTTAATTTATTAAAATCACTACGATCATTGCACGATATTCAACTAACAATAATCGGGACTGGTAAATTAAAAAATACTTTAATTTCTTTACAAAAAAAATATAATCTTCATGTTACTTTTATAGATAGAGTTTCCAACACTAAGTTACCGCCTATATACAACGAAGCGGATATTTATATTCAACCCTCTCTTCACGAAGGTAATCCAAAGACAATACTAGAGGCAATGAGTTGCGGAATGCCTGTAATTGCCACTAATATAAATGGGATAAATAATATCATACAGCATAAAAAAACTGGTTATTTATGCAACATTCACATACAATCTATAAAAAATGCTATAATAACTCTAAGTAATGATATGAGGGCTCAAAAAAAACTTGGGGAAAATGCTCGAAAATATATATTACAAAACTATAACCTAAAGACAATCATTGATAAAGAGATAAATCTTTACAAAAGATATTGAACTGCATCACAATTATTCATTTATACAACATTAAAAATTTGCAAGTAAACTAACTATATGACAAATAAATTTACTCTAATATTACGTTTTGTTTATGATATTATAACAAATTTTTTTACCAGAAAAAAGATAATTCTAATTACTGAACCAGCAAACTGGTCGATAAATGAGGATGCCAAAAACATACAAAGGCATCTCAGTAGCACAGTTAATATAAAAATTTCACTAACGCCAATAGGCGCTAGATACAAAATAATTCATTTTATGTCAGCTCACACTTTATTAAACAAACAAAAATTTTTTTATATATCAGCTACAAATAAAGTTATTCTAACATGGTTTCATATAATTGACTCAGATAAAGAAAAAATTTCACAGATACCCAAATTAAATACGCTTGTCGAGTATGTCCATACGGCTTGCTCTATAACCAAAAACAAATTGATTACTTATGGATTAAACAAGGAAAAAATTATTATGATACCTTTAGGTATTAATCTAAATAAATTTTTTCCCATTGCAAAATCGGAAAAACTGGCCCTCAAAAACCATTTGAACCTGCCTACAGACAAAATACTTATTGGTTCATTTCAAAAAGATGGTAATGGCTGGGAACATGGAAATAGTCCCAAGCTCATAAAGGGCCCTGATATTTTTTGCGATGCTGTAGAAAAAATAAGTAAACAATTTCCAATACATATTATATTAACTGGTCCAGCGCGTGGATATGTAAAAAACAGATTAGAAAAAGCAGACATACCATATACTCATAAATACCTAAAAAAAGCTAATACTGTAGCAAAGTATTTTAAAATATTAGATTTGTATATCATAGCTTCTCGTGAAGAAGGTGGACCAAAAGCATTACTGGAAGCAATGGCTAGCGGTGTGCCACTAATATCAACAAAGGTTGGCATGACTCCAGATATTATTCAAAATAACATAAATGGTTTTCTGGTTAACAATGAAGACTCAGGAGCTATAGCATTAATCGCAAATACAATTTTAAATAATAATAACTTAAGAAATAAGATTACAAACCAAGCACTGAAAGATATTTCTGAGTTTAATACTCAGAGAATCACTCATAAATTTTACAGCGCAATTTACAAAAGATTATTATAACTATATATAAAAAATGAAAATTCATATACTATTTAAATTCAAAGAGGGGCCTTGGGGTGGTGGTAATCAATTTTTGAAAGCCTTAAAAAAAGAACTCCAGCATCAGAATTTATACAGTGAATCTTTGTCAGAAGCAGATATTATTTTATTCAACAGCTATCCTTTTGGAGCAGAATATTTATTCACGGAAATATACAAACTCAAAAGAAAATACCCAGAAAAAATAATACTATACCGAGTGGATGGTCCAATATCTTTAATTCGTAACAAAGATTATCTAATAGACAAAATAATATCATTATTTAATGAACTCTTTGTAGATGGCGTAATATTTCAATCAACTTGGTCAGCTAAAAAAAATAAAAAATTATTTCAAATAGCCAATAAAAATGAAATTGTGATTCACAATGCTCCGGATAAATCAATATTTTACCCAATAAAAAAGAAAACAACTAAACAACGCAGCAAATTTAAAATTGTCGCTACTAGCTGGTCTGGTGGTCAAAATAAAGGCTTTGAAGTATATAAATACTTAGACCATCACCT
This sequence comes from Cyathermia naticoides, assembly GCA_033042655.1. Classification (NCBI taxonomy): domain Eukaryota; kingdom Metazoa; phylum Mollusca; class Gastropoda; order Neomphalida; family Neomphalidae; genus Cyathermia; species Cyathermia naticoides. The sequence continues at coordinate 6,154 of JAUTWP010003351.1, forward strand.
GGACTTTTCGAAATACACATTTACTTTCATAGGAAATACCCCCTCTAGCTTTCAGTTTAAAAACATTAAACACATCAACGCTCTTCCTAGTTATAAACTTGCTCAACATTTAAGACAGTCAGATATTTTTATAACCGCTAGTAAAAATGATCCCTGCTCAAACTCATTAATAGAAGCATTGACTTGCAATTTACCAGCCGTAGTGTTCAATGATGGTGGTCATCCAGAATTAATAAAACAAGGCGGTGAAATATTTAACACAAATAAGGAAGCGCTTAATCAAATAAGTCAAATCGCCACAAATTATGATAATTATAAAAAATTGTTACCAAAATATAATATAGAAGAAAAAACTCAACAATATATTAATTTTTCTCACCATGTTACCAATAACACTCAACAACCCAAAAAAATAACTCTTCGTGCAAAAATGAAATTTTTATTTTTATATTTGTTAGTGTATTATTGGAAAGGAACAACCTATCTATTATCTGTAAAAAGAAAATTATGAACACAATGAATATTGCTTGGATTTTCAAATTAAAAAAAGAAATTCCTATTTTTTTAGAAAATATGCAACCAAATAAAGAATCTGGTTTTTTTAAATATTCTTTTAGCGGTGATTTACCAGCTCAAACAATTCATTGGGGATTAGCCAATGCCGTATTTGCTGTAAAAATATATTACACTCTTGGAAAACTAAACACTATACCACAAGAACAACACAAGGCATTAACAAAATTCATACTGTCATTCCGAGGCAAAAACGGTTATTTTTCTGATCCTATTATTCAACAAAAATCACGCTTACGTAATCTTGCATTTGCCATAAAAAATATTGACCTAAATAATTTAAACGGATATCAAACGAAACGAGCTGAAACACGGCAAGCTATATCAGCCTTAAAGTTATTAAACCCCTCTCTCTATATTGACTTTTCTGATTTTCCACAATCAATGTCGTCAATTGAAAAATACTTAAGAAAGCTACCCTGGGATAAACCCTGGAATGCTGGCAGCCATTTTAGTCATTTATTGTTTTTTCTAAACAACAGCAATAGCCCACAAAAATCAAAATTAATAAATTTTACAATTGACTGGATAAAAAATATACAACATAAACAAGATGGTTGTTGGTATAAACATAACGCAAGTATGCAACAAAAAATAAATGGGGCTATGAAAATTATCACTGGGATGAAAGCGGCCAATAACATTAAATTAAACTATCCAGAAAAATTAATTGACACATGTTTAACTGCCACAAACACCTCTCATGCTTGTGATAATTTTAATATTATATATGTTCTTAAATATGCAAATGAAGAAACAAATGGAAAATATCGCTTTGATGAAATTAGGCACTTTTGCTTGACCAGACTTGATACTTATAAACAGTTTTATCATCCTAATGTTGGTGGCTTTTCTTTTTACGCTAACAAAACTAATTCTATTTATTATGGAGCCAAAATCAGTAAAGGGCTAAATGAACCAGATATCCATGGAACTGTAATGTTTTTATGGGGAATTTCAATTATTGCACAAATTCTAAAAATAAATAATGAATTACAATTTAGTGAATTTACAACTTAATTAACTACTCTTAAACTGTTTTATATCAAGTGTCACCACTATCAATTAAATAAAACCTTAATCTAATTTATTTCTATTTTTATTGTATGTATAAAAATTTTTTTACAGATCTACATCATTTTACTAATTCAAAAAAATCAACTTCTTTGTTGCAAAAAATTCACCGTTTACGACAATATCCTGGGATGAAGCTTGTTCTTTTGAATAGACTAATTAATGAAACCCCCTCTTACTTATTCCCTATAAAAATATTACTCAAGTATATGTACAAAAAAAACACCATTAAATACGGCATATATTTACCATTAAATTTAATTTTTGGATCTAATTTAAGAATATACCATTTTGGAGGAATTATTATAAACCCCAACTCTAAAATAGGCGACAATGTAACTATTATGCAAGGAGTTACTATCGGTAATAATATGAAAAATGCTAAAGCACCAATAATTAATGATAACGTGCTAATAGGTGCTGGCGCAAAGGTTATAGGCGATGTGTTTATAGCTAAGAATGTTAAAATAGGAGCAAATGCAGTTGTTACACATAGTCATAGTAAAAAAGGCTCTACTTTAATAGGAGTTCCTGCAAAAGAATTAAAAAATAACTAACTACATTTCTTATGAAAATTTATTACTTTTCTTATAACAAAAATGCCCCAAGCGCAAGATATCGTGGACGCTATCTATTAGAAAAAATTAAGCAAAAATATAAAATTCCTTATTATATTTTCGCTCCAGATTATGAATATATGCCCTTGTTAATACTACTCTTAATAAGCGTTTGGCTTAAAAAAAATAAACGAGATATTTTTATTTTCCAAAAGATTTGCGATGACACCCTATATTCAAAAATGTTACTAAAGATGACTTCTTTAACTCAACATTCTATTTATGACATTGACGATGCTATGTATTATATAAAAAAAAATACTACCATAAATAAATTTATTAAAAGTGTAAATACCGTTACCGTAGGATCAGAAAGTTTAAAAAAATATTGTTCGAAAATAAATAAAAACACGATACTATTGACTACCTCTCTACCAAAATCAACACTCCTAAAAAAAAGAAAAAACAAACTTTTTACCATTGGTTGGATAGGTATTTATAAAGTACACAAAGAAAATCTGTTCACTATATTATTCCCAGCAATTACCCAACTAAGTCATCCAATACAGCTAACTCTCCTTGGTGTTTCCCTAAAAGAACAGAAAGACGTGACTCGCTACTTTAAAAAGAATAAAAATATCCGCCTAAACATACCACAAAATATAAATTGGGATAATGAAAATGAAATTAATACCCATATTTCATCTTTTGACATAGGGGTAATGCCTTTGTTAGATACAGGTATGAATAGAGGAAAATCAGCTTTCAAAATTAAACAATATCTAAATTGTGGAGTACCAGTAATAGCATCACCTGTGGGTGAAAATGTAAAATATGTCAGTAACGATATTAATGGTTTTCTCTGTTCAGTATCGCAAGAGTGGTATAAAAAAATATTATTTTTTTATACTCTTCCAAATCAACAGTTCCAAAAATACATACAAAATTCTATCGACAGTTATCTTAAGGGAGATTTTAATGAAAATGCAACTCTCAATAAACTATCCAAAATATTAAAATTATAAAACTTCTTATTTTGTTTTTCCTCTCAACATAAAAATAAAATTAATAACTTGCCTGCCATATATTTTTGCCAACACAAATAAAAGTATACTGCCTGTGCTAAAAAAAATAAAAAAGGATAATCCCAATACTATTACTGGAGAAATAATATTTATCTTAATTATTTTATCTTTATCTTTTGTAGCAAAAATACTAGACCCAAGAATTGAATTAGCTACAAATAAAGGTATAACTAATACTAAGCTTCTAAATATTTCTACTGATTCATTAAATTTATCTGTGTATAACATAAATATAATATTCTGAGCGAAAATATACAAAAGTATTACAATTGCCATACTTGCAAGACTTAACGAAAAAATCATTTTTTGCGAATAAGCATCTTTTTCTTTAGAAAATTTTGGCAATAAAATACTAAAAAAACTTTTTATCAACAACTTGCAAATATCAATCATTTTGATAGCTATAATATACACGGCAAGTAATTGCATATCAATCAAGCCAATAAATATTTTGTCTATTTGGTCAACTATATTGCTTAACCAGCCAGAAATTGTCAAAAATAATCCATATTTTATTGTTCCCTCATCTTTTTTTGTATTCTCAACGTACTTCAAGCTTCTCCAAAAATAATAACCATTAAAAAGTGAGTAGGATAATAAATAGATAATAATAATTGGCATTAGATTATCTCTGCTTAAAAAAATCATCCAACTAGTAGCGGCAGTGTTAATAACTATTTGAACAAGACTATATTTTGTAGCAACATCAAACTTGCTTTTCCCTTGCAAAAAACTGTCCCAAGTATTTGGAGCATAAAAAAATGGAAAAAATATAGAGGAAATCATCAAAACCAATCCCAACGATTGACTTTGATATAAATAATAATACCCACCCAATGATAAAAGGATAGGAATGCCCAATAGACTCCATAAAAAACTTGTTTTAACAATTTTTTTATAATCTCCATCATAACCCCTGGCTACTGAACGTATAAGTGCTACATTAAGACCGGGAATGGATAAGATTGACACTATTGATAATAGAGATAGAATAAATTGATACTGCCCAAATATTTCTTGTTTTGTTAAGCGAGCAAAAGCAATTGAAAGCAATAATCCTCCAATTGAACTAACGCCCTGTCTCAATGTCATCCAAAAACCATTTTTAACAAAATATGGCAAATCAAAACCAACCCTATTCCCCAGAGCATTAATTTTTTGATACACAAATCCTTCAATTCTTTCTCTCATTTTTTATATCTTATGTCTTAATATCAAAAAATTTCCTCGGTAAACACTAACTTCTTATATACCTTATTCGTTATTTTTTTATCCTCACACTTCTTGATTATCATTCTCCGTAAACGTCTAGGGTTGATTTTACCATGTCATCTAAAGTCTTTTGAGCGGTCCAGTTTAATTCATTTCTGGCTTTGGATGGGTCCGCTAAAACAATTGCTGGATCACCGGCACGACGAGGTTTCATTTTGGCACCGACTGATTTTCCAGAAATTTTTTCAAAAGTATCCACTAGCTCCTTAACCGAATAACCATTGCTGGTGCCTAAATTAAAAGCTCCGGAATTGTTTTTGCCAACTCGCAAAGCTTTAATGTGTGCCAAAACTAGATCCGTTAGGTGAATATAATCTCGAACACCTGTTCCATCGGGGGTATTATAATCGTCTCCAAAAATATTAAAATCTGCTTCTCCAGCAATAGCTCTGGCAATAAGAGGGAAAACATTTTGAGGATCTTTTTCTTTAAAATTTAATCCAGCATCACCAGCCACATTAAAGTAACGTAAAAGAGCATAACCCTCTATCTTGCCCGTCCGAGCAAAATCCTGAATAATAAGTTCGGAAATGTATTTCGTTTGCCCATAAACGCTAATTGGCCCCAGAGCATCCTTTTCTGTAAAAATTCCTTCTTCTCCCCCCTTGGGAGCATAAACGGAGGCTGAAGAAGAAAAGATAATTTGTGGGACACTATACTCGGACATCGCTTTTAAAATGTTAATCGTTCCCGAAACATTGTTCTGAAAATATTCCGCCGGCAATTCCTCACTCTCTCCCACCGCCTTAAGGGCGGCAAAATGAATTACTGAATCAAAATCGCCACTTGCAAAAAGCTTTTTCAAATCTTCCTCATTCAAAATATCTCCCTCAACAATTTCAGCCTTACCATCAACTTTATCTTTTTGCCCGGCACTAAAATTATCAAATACCGTCACACCATTACCCTCTTCGACTAACTGCTTAACGGTAGCCGAACCGATATAACCAGCTCCACCAATTACCAATACTTTCTTTTGTTTTGTCATGATTTTTTTATTAGTTAATTTATAACAATACTCACCTCTCCCAAAAATCCCTCTCAGTCCCCCTTTTTCAAAGGGGGAAGTATGCCCGTCAATTTTCCTTGCTACCTCAATCTCAATAATAACCACACTCCATACCCAGAAAAACTAATCATTAAAATAGTAATTATATTTATATACCATCCTTTTAAAAACCAGGGTTTGTATTGGGACATTCTTTGGTTTAATTTTTGGAGAGAGTTAAAGATTGAATTTTCTGTGTAACTTGTTCGAAATGATAAATTTTGTAAACCTACTTTTTCTTGACCACTTTTTAATTTTACCATTAAATCATCGGTATTGCCAGGCTTAATTTTATCTATTTTTTTCTCTTTTTCTAATTTTTCATTCTCGCCTTGTGTAAAAATTCTAATTATATTCTTTGGATCTAGCTGCTCTTTTTTTAATTTGGAAAGATATTTTATTTTTAAACAATAATTTTTATTTTTAGAATTTTTTATCTTGGAAAAATTAAACGCATAAAGATATTTAGAGTAAAAGTCATATTCCCCCACTAAAGTTTTTTGTCTAATTATCCTTTGGCAATCCTCATCGGCCAAAATAAATTGTAAAGAATAATTTTTTTTAAGTTTTTTGTTGCCAAATAAAATTTCTATTTTATTTAGTCCATTATTTTTAGCAACAAATCTCTGCTCCAGACCATCACCAACGGAAAGCTCAACTCGTTCTCCCTTTTTTATAGTTTGAGTACTATTAGGAAAGCTAAGTTGTCTAAAAAAACTAGTACCTATTAAAAGTAATCCTGTAATTAATAGGGCTATTAAAAAAAACTTTGCTTTTTGATTTTCTGATAACATATTCAGAATAATTTATTATTTATAATTTAAAATAATTTACTGAGTTTAAAATCCCCCTCAATCCCCCTTTGAAAAAGGGGGAAGAATACCAGTTAGTTCCTCCTTTTTCCCAGAAACTAGCAATAGCTTCTAGAGGTCGATTTCCTTCCTTTTTTAGAGGAGTGCTAGAAAAATTTCTGGAGGTCGTTTATAAATAGAATCTTGGAATAATTATATCAAAAACTTCATAACTCCAATACAAAATCATTAAAACCATTAATGCCAATAAACTTAAATCAAAATATTTTCTTCTCAATTGTTTTGACTCGAAAAATCCAGTAACTATTTTTAATCCTAAAGCCAATAATACAAAATGTGGAACAATATTTGGCAACCAGTACCTTCCCGGCGTCCCCAGAGTTAAGCTGCCCGTCTCCACAAACACTTTCCAATCGGCAATGTGAATTCCTATTTGCAAAACCAGTATTGATACTAAAAAAAACCACAAATATTGTTTTTGTCTATTTATTAGTTTTACGACCGTCTCCATCTTTTTAAAATACTTTTCACTATTTTTAATACGACCAACCACAAAAGTCGCCAAGGTGCCTCTTTTGGACTCCCTTTTCTTTCGATGTCCGATTGTTAATTTTCTAAAAAATTTCCACTGTAATCTGGAAACTCCACTCTTAAAGATCCTGCCAAAAATTGCATCAAACGTAAAGATTATTAATCCGCCCCAAGCGATATACTCCACTAACCAAATTATTCTAACATACCAAATTGTTAAGTTGTTAGCCCTCCACCCTAAACTACCCCAATAATCACGAGAGGAACCATATATTTTTGAAAAACTTTTGCCGATATATACGCCGATACTCTGAGTATATCTATCCGTAGTTAAATTAAATATTCCAACTTTTTTCAATAACGGATATATCAAAAACCCAATAAAGAAGACCGTTCCAATCACTAGCAATATTTGCCAAGTCTTTATCTTGCCCTTTTTATTCCTTTTTTTTATTTCTTGATATACTTTATATATCAAGAGATAAATAACTATTCCTAGCATAGCCAAGGCCGATGGTTTTGTTAAAATTGCTAGCCAAAGAATAGTAAAAAGTGCTATTGTTCGCCAAAGATTCCATCCTTTTTTTAGAATTAAAATTCCCAACAAAACAAAAATTGTCCAAAGAGGAATTAATAAGGCGTCATAATTGATATTAGTAAAGTAGATAGATAGCTTTGGTTGAAAAGAAATGATTGTTGTTAAAATCAAAGATTGTCTATCAGAAAAATTAACTGCTCGAAAAATATTATAGGCTAGCAACAACACTATTACTCCTAAGAAAACAGAAATGATTCTTAAAAAATAATAACGAATAAAAATATTTTGTGTTTTTAACCAAGATTCAATGCCCACTAGGGATTTATGATATAGACTAAAATCATCACTTATTAAAGCATTCCTGGCTACATCTGGAGGACAAATATGTTGGGTTTTAGAATGAACACTTTTCTTAAAATCTTGTTCCCCTAAGCCATTTACGCTATTGCTAAATTTTATTTTATTATAACTTTTTCCTCTTGTCTGTTGCGTTTGACTAAGGAGGGCCGTTTCTCTAATTTCATCAGAATATCGATCGGTGGCAATGCTTTGTTTGTCTTGTTTATTTCCTTTTTCGTGAGA
>JAUTWP010003462.1:0-14218 GCA_033042655.1 Cyathermia naticoides
AATAGGATTACTTGATGTCACTACACGTTGCAGCTCATTGTTGAAATATTAAATGTTTTATTTATATTAATAGGATTACTTGACGTCACTACACGTGGCAGCTCATTGTGGAAATATTAAATGTTTTATTTATATTAATAGGATTACTTGACGTCACTACATGTGGCAGCTCATTGTGGAAATGTGAAGACGGCCAAACTTCTGCTTGACAGGAAGTGCGAGGCTAATGCACGGGCTTTGGTAAGTTTCTCGTACAACTCAGTTTCTTATACTGCATCAACCGTATTATAGTAGATAATTATTTCACTCTTTTTTTTACATCCAATTGCCGATGATAAAATAAAAATCAATCTGCTCTAGTGACATCATTAAATAAAACAAATGATTCTCATTACATTTAAAAAGGTCACGTTGTTCTATTTTTAACTGCTGTGGCAGAGTTCTAGCCAGTTTATTCGATAGCTCAACAACAAGCTTTTCTCGTGATCTAAATATAGTATGGCTGATTGTTGCGTCAGATATATTCTAAATGGTTAAATATTTAAAAAACAACAACATTGCAACTTTAAGCCCCATGGCATATTTTGAAAGAGGGCCATGTAATTGAATTTAATATGGAATTAAACTGGTTTATTTGTTTTATACTGTAATATAATCTCTTACAAGGAGTTTGAATTTAATATGGAGTTAACTGTTTTATTTCAGAATGGCTTTACTCCACTACACATCGCGTGTAAGAAGAATCGCATCAAGGTCGTGGAACTGCTGCTTAAGTACGGAGCATCCATTGAAGCCACCACAGAGGTAATGATGTCATACAGAACAGACATTTACAGGGCTCGAAACTTAAGAATTTGTAACCCACAGCAATTTTGATTCAACCTACAGCAATTTGTTATCACAACTGGTTCTTCAAAGGCTGTGGTATGTGCTGTCTTGTATGTAGGAGTGCATATAAAAGATCCCTTGCTGCTTATTGAAAAGAATAGCCTATGTGGCAGCAGCGGGTTTCATCTAAAAATGTGTCAAAATTATCATATGAATGACGTCCGATAACCGATGATAAGATAAAAATCAATGTGTCAGTGGTGTCGTTAAACAAAACAAACTTTACTTTTTTGGTTCATCACAGGCCGTGGTGTGTGATGACCTATCTGTGGAAAAGTGCATATAAAAGACCCCTAGCCTATTTCCTCTAAAGAAATGTGTCAAAATTACCATATGTATGATGTCTAATAGCTGATGATAAGATAAAAATCTATGACCTCTACTGACGTCGTTAAATAAAACAAACTTTACTTTTCTTTATTTCAGTCTGGCTTGACACCACTGCACGTGTCCAGCTTCATGGGTCACATGAACATCGTGATCTATCTGATCCAGCACAACGCCAACCCCAACACACCGACTGTGCGTGGAGAGACGTCACTCCACCTTGCCGCTCGAGCCAATCAGACGGACATCATTCGAATTCTGCTGAGAAACAACGCCACAGTCGATGCAACAGCTCGGGTAGGTTTAATCAACATGTGTTTATAGCTTGGCCTGGGATAGGCTCTATTTAAAAAAAAATGATTGTGACTGGTGAGAGATACTGCATACTTAATGACAATATGATGAAAAATTACTGTATGTAGCTAAGAAGTAGACCATCTGCATGGGAAGCTGTCAACTGGTCAATGGATCGATTCTTATCAGTGACCCATTTGCATTGAGGCCATTTCCCATTCCACACACTGGTTAATAAGAGTGATGTTTTTTACAAAAGGCCAGGGCTTGACATATTCTTGATGTCCAATAATCTATGATTAAAAATCAACTAATGTGGTCTAAATAAAATAAACTACTGACATATTCATCCATCTCCCTACTTGCCCATTTACTTGCCTCTTTATTTGTATAGATCGATCCTTCTCAGTGGACCCATCTGCAGTTTGAGCTATTTTCCGTATCCAACCAGTATTCAACAACTGGTTAACAAAGGCTGTTTTTTGTGCTGTTCTATGTGAGGAAAGTGCATATGAAAGATGTCTTGCTGCTTATCAAAAAGAGTAGCCTATGTGGAGGTAGCGGGTTTCCTCTGAAGAAATGTGTAAAAAAAATTAACTTGTGTGACGTTCAATAGTTGATAAGATAAAAATCAATGTGCTTTGTTAAATAAAATAAACTTTACTTATTTGTACAAGTAAAGAGTGGGTTTCTGGATGTTGGATGTTCCAAGAACAAGTTGAAAGTTTTTTTTATTTCTATCACTTTGTTACAGGAGAAACAAACACCTCTGCACATAGCAGCACGTCTCGGCAACGTTGACAACGTCGTTCTGCTGCTACAGCATGCCGCTTCACCCGATGCTGTCACCAAGGATCTCTACACGCCGCTGCACATCGCAGCCAAGGAGGGTCACGAGGAGGTCACCCAGGTTCTGCTGGAACACGGAGCATCACATGACATGACAACTAAGGTAATTGTTTTTTTGTTTTTTTTTTATCAATGGCATTAGCCTGAGATTAAAAATGTAAACATTTGTGGGATGAAATGGACAAAAACACCCAAAAATTGAAAAACTCTGTATGGTTATCTCCATTGTAAACTGAATTGTTTTTTTTACATAAGTAACGTTATATTTGGTATTTCTTGAAAAAAATACCTGGCTACAAACTAATTGTAGACGCTTGAATTGTTAACTTTGCCAGTTTCAATGGCTAATGACGTCATTAGCTTTCCAGGTTTTATTGTCTATTTAATCCCAGAAAAATTATGTAATTAGCCAATTAAGTTAGTACGGACTTACTATCAGTTCACAATGTATTATATTAATAGATGGAATTAAACATGTTTATGGATTGTATTATGTTTTATAAAATGGTTTCAATCAATCTATTATAATAATATTAGTAATAGAAAGAATAAAACATGTTTATGGATTGTATTGTGTTTTACAGAATGGCTTCAATCAATCTATTATACAAATACTAGTAATAGAAAGAATAAAACATGTGTATGGTTTGTATTATGTATTACAGAAAGGCTTCACTCCGCTGCATATTGCTGCTAAGTATGGAAACATCAAGGTAGCTCGACTGCTGCTGCAGAAAGATGCTAACCCCGACGTGCAGGGGAAGAACGGTCTCACACCCCTCCACGTTGCCACCCACTACAACCATGTGAATGTTGCTCAGCTCCTGCTGGAACACAAGGCAAACCCACACGCAGCTGCCAAGGTAAATCATTTGTCACAAAAAACATAAATGGGCCATTCATAATTTTCAATATTTTTACGGGGGAGGCGTTTAAAGGGCCAGCATACACTTTTTTTAATATGAAAAATGTTGGATCTGGATTACATCACCACATTTTTCATTTGAGGATGTACACTTTTAGATGTGGTGATGTTCATTCTAGACTACACTACACGTAAGTGCATTTTAGTATTTAACATTTCATTCTAGACTACAGCACACGTGAGCACATTTTAATATTTCATTCTAGACTGAATCATTCTGATGTTGACACATTTGAAAAGGTTTCAGTTTTAAAGAAACATTTATTTTAAAATATAATTGTTGTTGTTAAACAACTATTTTATAATAACATTATGGACAGCCCCAAGTAAAATCTTTTATTTTAATTTTATTTTATATCATTTGATACTGTATATAACTGGAGTTTGGTGTAGCACAAGCAGTAGCATAAAAAAAAACCTAGTTATTTTAATTCTGAAGAATACTATTATTATTTAACAATGTTATTTTTTATAACACAGGTTTTGCATTTATCTTGTATTAATTTTCATCATAGTTTCAGTAATATGATATCTATAATAACTGTATTGTTTGTAGAATGGCTACACACCGCTGCACATCGCAGCTAAGAAGAATCAAATGGACATAGCCACCACTCTGCTGGAATATGGAGCCAAACCAAATGCTGATTCCAAGGTAACTGACTGAAATACGAGATTATAAACATTCAGAGATGTGAATTTGAATGAATACCTCGCCTACCATAATAATATCCAGTGAACACACAAGAATGCTGTTAAAAAATATAGATTTAATCAAATCTTTCTGAAATGAATAATATATACTCAACCAAAAAAGTTTATCAAATGTCACACTATTCCCACATCTTGATTTGTATTCATTTATGTCAATTAAATTTAAATTACATTTGAAATATCATACATAATCATAATAACATTATTTATAAGCTGAACAGATCCATTCTTTATAGAATTCAAAATAAATTTTTGCTAAACTCTTTTGGTTGAGTATATTTAAATCCTTTTAGTTGTTAAAGTTGAATATGACCATGTATTTTTCCAGAGGGTAAAATTTAATCACTGTAATAGGTAAAATTGTGTACCCTAAATTTTCTGATTTTTTTTTTATATTATTAAAAAGTTGTTGACATTTTCATATTGCTTCTGTTGGCATATTAACCACTCAAAATTATTTGTGATTTTTATTAACCAAATTAAAGATGCTCTATGAAAGTATGATATGTGAAGGGCATTTGTATTGCTTCTGACAACATAATAAACATACATTATTTGTATTCACAGAATGGCTTCACCACTCTTCACCTGGCCGCACAGGAAGGACACACAGACATGGTTTCCCTGCTCATGGAACACAAAGCAGATGTCAATGCTACAGCACACGTGAGTACATTTTAGTATTTAATATTTACTTCTAGACTGAATCATTCTGATGTTGACACATTTGAAAAGGTTTTGGTTTTAAAGAAATTTTTATTTTAAAATATAATCTTTCATAATAAGAATTAAAAATATTTCTTCTTTTTTTTTTGTAAATAGTTATTAAAAAAAATTGTGTGATACAATTAATTTGTTTTACAGAACAATTATACCCCTATGTATCTGAATGATTTTTGTTTAGTTTTAGTGTGGCGCCTATGCCATTCTATCAATATTTTTTAAAAATCAGAATGGCCCTACTGCTATGTATTTCTAACAATATTTTTTTTTATACAGAATGGCCTTACTCCTATGTATTTCTAACAATATATATTTTTTTAATACAGAATGGCCTTACCCCTATGCATCTCGCAGCTCAAGAAGACAAAGTGTCTGTGGCGGAGATTCTCAAGAAGTATGGTTCTGAGATTGATCCACAAACCAAGGTAAATACACTTATACTCATGTCTAGAAAACTTTAAATTTACTCTACATTTGAGGCATAAAATTCCGCCTGTTTAATTTGAAAGCCCAGAGATATAATTTTAATGTTTTTTGTTACATATGTATATAACAGTACATGGATTATTGTTACACACATTAGAAGATACACCGGATTTGATAGTTAAATTACCCACTTGGAACAAGCATTTATGGGTAAGAGTACACCCCCCACCCAAATATAAGTTATAACAATTAATTTTACCACTTTAAAAATAGTTTATTGTCAAAGATCATCCTGGAAAACATGATATAGATAGCAAATAATGTAATTATTTACCAAAATGTTGATACTATATGACAAGATGAAAGCTCAAAAAGTGAAAATTTTGAACCCTGAATAAAACCATGTTCCACCAAATATAAAAAATTACATTTTTAATGTCATATGGATTGCACTAATGAACCAAAAAATCCATGAATGATTAATATTGCAATTTGTCCTGTGTCCAACTATAATTATTTGACTGGTCTATTATAAATATGTTTGTTTTACACAGGCTGGCTACACTCCTCTGCACACAGCTTGTCATTTTGGACAAATCAACATGGTTCGCTTTCTACTCGACAAGGAAGGGTCGGTCAATGCCACAACAAAGGTATGAAGACTTATCTCTTGATAGATTTAAATATTATGTTAAATGTTTTATTTACATTATTATATTTCAAGATGATAAATATGAGGCGCTTTTATCACAGAAAATTAAATAAATATATTATTTTTCTTACTCATCAGTGAATGCCACAACAAAGGTGTGAACACTGTTTTTTAAATGTTCTATTTCACAACAAATTATTTTTCTTACACCCGTCAGTCAATGCCATAAAGGTATGAGAACTTGGTCGTTTCTTCACAGGATTTACGAATTATGTTAAATATAAGAGTAACCTATGTGACAGATCCACCGAGGCTGACTGGAAGTGAATGTGATTGTGTAATAGTTATCCTCTGTTTCAGCTCGGTTACACCCCGCTCCACCAAGCCGCACAACAGGGTCACGTGCAGGTCTGCAATGTTCTCCTGAAGAATGAGGCATCACCCAATGCCGTCACAAACGTAAGTCATGTTATGCTGTCAGGAAAGATATTCCTTTGGATTCTAGCGCCATACAAAAATCTTTTTAATATGCTTTTTTTTAAATTACAAATTCCTCCATTTCTTGGTCATTTCAACAATGCCAAATGTAAAATTTTCCATATTTTTTATAATGGGCCTGTTTCATGTCAGTTGTAGTTTAATTTTTAATATTTCTGTTCAAAGAAGTCTTGCTTTTATTTATTTATTCTTATTTGGTAGGAAAGGGAGTGTCTGCCTATGAAACTGCTGGTCATCTGGTGCCATATGCATGAAGAGTGTTTAACGCATTTAACCGCGTTTATCTGCTAAGCGGATATTTTGTATGTAAAGTATGTGGAGTTAAATGCGTTTAAATCTATACGGTCTTCGTGCATATGGCCCCCGATGTTTAAAAAATAATGTGTTGGTTAAACCCAGTTAAACAAACTTTTTTTCAAAACATTAATTATCTCCCTTTATTGATTTCATTTTTTTACAGAATGGTCAGACGGCTCTTGCTATTGCTCAGAAGCTCAACTACATCAACGTTGTTGACGTTCTCAAAGATGTCACCTCTGTTGAACAAACTCTGCCAATATCCGAGGACAAATACAAAGTTGTCTCCCCTGAAACCATGCAGGAGACTCTTATTTCTGACTCGGAGGATGAAGGAGGTAAATTTGTGAAATATTTTGATTTGCTTGGTTATAGGATATTGCTGCTTTATCTATAAGTTTAATGTGGGTGAATGTTAGGTTCAAGTTTGCTAATAGTTTTAACAAGTCATGTGAAAATTAATATTTCACAATAGCGATTGGTACGGTAATTCGAATTTTCTATGATTTTTATTTTTTTTAACATTGAACCCAAACAAAGAAGCTATATGGTATACCCTGACTCATAATTTTAATCTGGGATAGATTTTTATAAATTATGATTTTATGTATAGAACAATAGTTTTTTTTAAATAAATTCTAATTTTATATATTAGACAATAGGTGTTGGGGGATTTTCAAGTAAGAAAAGTTACTAAAATGTATTTGATATAATTTTATCTTTTTTGGAAAATTAAATTATGAATCAAAACGTGCATTATAAAATGTATTTAGTTTTATTTCTCAAAAAAATATATCAATTTAAAAAGATATTTAATTTTTTTTTAAATGTTTAAGAGTACTTTAATTCGAATAATAATAATACTGATAAAATTACAAGAGATCATCATTTTAACATAACTATTTTACAAGTCAGTGTATCAAAACAAGGTAAAAAGAGTTATAAATATATGCATGTATTTACCATACATCAATATTTGGATGTTTTCTCATGAAGGAAGCAATATAGGGGACACATCAATCATCACATTTTCTGGGACCCTGCAAGGTAACACCCTCCTGTCAATAATATGTGTCATTTCCTTGTTTCCATGACAACCAGTACATTAATACTTGTCCTGTGTTGGGTGGCTGGCTTTTACTTTTGGCTTTTGCTTGTAACAAGCTAACCATGTTGATGTGTGAATACAGCGCTGTGCCAGAAGTATCTGTTCATGTGTACATAGAATATATTGATATTTTTTAATGTTATCTGGTTTAGAATATGCTATTTATTTATTTTTATTTTTTTAAATAAGGATTTTGATGGAATAATTTAATATTATTAATATTGTTGAAAATAATACTGTGTGAAAGTCATACAGTTCATAAAAAGAATGATTTAAAATAATTACATCCACTTATTTATTCAGGGGCACCTATTTTATTTATGCTAATACTTCAAAATTAAAAACAAGCCATGGACAGGACAACACATACCACAGCCTTGAATATATGACCATTCAAAATCAATTAACCAATAGGCAAACAGCAGGTGTTGATTCTAGTTCGAAAAGTATAAAATTAGGATGATAAAACAGTCTTTTTCTAAAACCACTAAAAATAATATAAAATAAAAAGCTCTATGTTTCGTCAACCAATTTTTATTTCATCAGAGAAATTAGGATGAGAAATACACAGGAATGAATACTTGTGGCACATAACTGTATTTGTTTGGTTGAAGAGGCTAACCCAACAATAATTTTATTGTTACACTTTGTTACAAATGTAATAATACAAGTCACACTTTGAAGTGATAACAAAGTAATACTGTGTTTGTTGGGAAGGTAACAATAAAAAAATCTTGTTTTATCATCTAATTAAAATAATGTAGATAAATCATAGGCGGTTCTATAGTGGGGCCCCAATGGCTCAGCTCAGCCCCCAACCCCACCCTAAATTTTTCATTGTTATTTATGTTGAAAATTTTTGGGGGAATGTTTGTGGCACTCAGGTTCATGTCATTGAAGTCCCACTTTTCACTAAATAAATTTTCTTGATCCGCCACTGTAAATGTTAAATGACAGCAAAGAAATACAATACAGGGGAGGGTGGCGTGCAGTGGGAGCTCATCAGGAATAAAGCCCATCGATTTTTGGCAGACAATTATTATTTTTGCCATAGACACACATTCTGTATCCAAACCTCACCCCCATTTTATATTTGGCTGACCACTGAAAAAGTATGTTTGTAGCTATACAGTCAAACATACTCATGTGGCCACCTGTCTTCAAAGGTAACCTTTATTTTCTCCCAAATCAGTTAATTTAGTACAATATAGCCTGTATTAAGCAGCCACCTGTCTTAAGAGGCAATTTGTGGTTACTACCTTGTGTTGCTGCTTAAAACATGTTTCACTTTACCTTATGTCTGTCTTTGACCCCCACTCCACCTAAAAACTGGGCCTGCCCCTGTAGTATTTGTGAGAGTGTTACACTAATATACATAACACAGGTAAGTGTTTCAGGTGATAGCACACTAATTGACATAACGCAGGTAACTGTTTGAGATGATAGTACACAGTAGAGATATTACTAGAAGTAATGTGTGTATTTTTCTGCAGGAAGCTCGCCCACACTTGCACCCAAGCACAAGGATCATGAGCTCAGTGGTTCAGTCTTTTACGAGGACCTAGTCCCGTCCAGGAAGATAATGAGTAGGGCTTGGACTGACATATACCTGACTGAACTCTGACAGTGACATAATACGGAATAAATTATAATATATAGTGTCAGGATTAATCGTGGTCTAATAATCAGGGTCCATTATTTATAAAATTGATAACAAATTATCGCTAAAAGTTTAAAATTGGAAAACTTTACTAATGAATTTTGACATTTTGGTGTCAAAGGTAAGAATTTAAAAAGTGAAATGGGGTCTGTGACCAGCCTCATATTGTATGGTAGATTAATTCCTGAGTAATAGAACATTTTAGACAAAGAATAAAGAATATTTTAATTCATTCTTTAAAGAAATTTGCATAAATAAATAAAGATAATATATATTTTGTTTGCCAACATTGACATTGCCTTTTGAGCTTAGATAATAACATTTATTGATGAAATAATAATAAATAATAGTTTAAAGAGTAATTGGAAAGCCAAAGTATTATTCCAAATAAAAAAATGGATTTTGTTTTTAATAAACAAAAATTAAGAGCTAATTTCATAACCTGTAATAGAGACAGTTATTTTTTTATTTCAGATACTGGTTATGGTTAAAACTAAATTAAATTAAATCATTGATATTTTGATTCTAATCAGGGTGGCCAATAACCCAGAGAATGTGTTTGTCATGTTCTCCTAAACTATGGGTAAAGTAAACACAATTTACAAATCTTTTATAAAATTGAAAAAATAGGGTAAGCACTGTAGACACTTAATTACTGCATGATATGATTTCAGATACAATGGCTGTCATGACAGTTGCATGTGCTTTTCACAAAACCTATCTCAACCCAAGAAATTTGTTTTTACCTAATCACAAATCAGGCCACCATGTTAATAAATTCTGTCGAACTTGACCATAATGACTGGACAGCATGCTTGTATCAACATATTGCACACAAATATTGGACACAAATATTGGACACAAATATTATTTACCATACCTCAAATTCATTGATATTTAGGCCTCTGAAATTCAGAAAATGAAATATTTAGTCATATTTTTTAATTAGACCATTTTTATTTGAGATAACATTTTACAAATTATGTTGAATATGAACAATAAGAATAATTTCACACACAAATGTAAAAACAGTCTTTTGTGAATGACAGGTAAATGAAATATTTGTTTAATTTTCAGAGGCCTAATATCATCTAGCATGATTCATGGACAAACATATTTCATCTCATTCACTCTGCCTGTAAAATAATAGTTCTTTTACTATAACCTCACTGTTAACCCAAAACCTTGATAGTCTCGAAATATATTTTCAATTTTAGGTCAAATTCTTTATTAAAATAATAGTTCTTTTACTATAACCTCACTGTTAACCCAAAACCTTAATAGTCTCGAAATATATTTTCAATTTTATGTCAAATTATTTATTAAAATAATAGTTCTTTTACTATAACCTCACTGTTAACCCAAAACCTTGATAGTCTCAAAATATATTTTCAATTTTAGATAAAATTATTTACTGTCTATACCAGCATCTGTCTAATCAGGATTTCTGTGTAAACCAACACAATTTCAAAGTCCCATCCAGCCACAACTCTGGATAGCATCTGTCTAAACCGGCACTCTGTCTAAAACAGCATTTTTTATTGATCCTAACTGGATCTGGAGTCCACTGTATTTTGAAATAGGATATAATAAAATTTGTGATATATTTTTTTATAAAATGAACTGCAAACTATTAACATTTTGCTTCTTTCACTTTCCATTAAACTGTTAATTATAAAATATAAACAGAAAATTATTAAACTTACAATCTCTCCTCCCAATAAATAGAAATAATATTCAAGTTAAAAGTTACATATAAATGAAGGTAGATTATAAAATGACAGCTATTAATAAAGTATTGTTACATTTCCCCAAGTATTTAGCATGGATGTTTTGTATCACACCTGACTGTACTCATATAAGACACAGGTCTAAATCAGTGGACACAGTAAAGTTTACACATTTTTATTGGAAACTGATACAGTCAAACCTTCTCAAGCGGCCACCTGTATTAAGCAGCTACCTGTTTTCAAAGGTCACCTTTATTTTCTCCCAAATCAGCTAATTTAATCAAATAACCTGTATTAAGCAGCCACCTGTCTTAAGAGACCACATTTTGTTACTCATGAGTGGTTGCTTAAGACAGGTTTGACTGTATATAATAAAAAAAAAATTTGCATATCTTCTTCACCTATGACACTGTCAAAAAGATGTCTGCTCAGTAATGTGACATCATACGTGACGTATGAGCAGACCTGACGTCACTGTGTCCACTGATAGACAAGCATCATATTATTGTTGACATGTATTTCTCCCAGTAATATATCATCTGACTGTATCTTGTATTACACCTTGTATACCCGTATTTCACCTGACCTAACACCATATCAATTATATTCCCCTATACCCAACCACTGTGCAGTACCAGTAGCTAGACAAATGTAGCTCTATATACTATAATTGTCTTCTCTTTCAGGTTGTGTAATGAACAAGAAGTTTTGTTTAAAATATTGCATGAAACTTGTTTAAACATTCTTGAATAGTACAAGAAAATCTAATTGTTTTGATAAATTATTTTGAAAACTCAGTTTGTTTTGACTTTGTGTTATTAAAAAATTCTCAAAAAGAAAAAAGATATGTTAAATTATGTTTTTAATTAATATTAATTTTGTGCAAGTGATAATAATAATTTTAATTTTTTTTTATTATAACTAAATGAAAAATAAATGTATATGATATGTTTTAGTATCTTCATATACATTAAAAAAAGTGTTTAATGTTTTTAAAAAGAAAAAGAAATCAATTTGCTAAAAATATTTTTGTACATTTCAATTAAAAAAGAGATTATTTTATGACGAAAAACTATTTACAAATTTGTTTTCATTATACCATTACAAATGTTAAAACAAGTTTCAGCAATTACATTATATTATAGTGGGATGAAAATGTTATTTACTTCAATATATTAAACAATATTTATTTGCCCCTGCTGCCATAGGAGACGATTTTATGCCTCAGTCTCCCCTGTTTGGAAAACCACTGTCAGAGCAACATGTCTACCTGTCATATTATGAAGGACAAAAAATGCAGAATCGTAAGTTACCATGACGACGTCTGCTGTGTGTGTTGTTCCAATGATGCTGCATTCTACCGCATGCCTCGATGTCCAATGATTTGATGTTTTACTTCACTGCATGGAAGAACAAATCACAATTTGAATGTTCAAAAAAAACAGTTTTATATTGTGTTTCAGTTCATTGGTTGTTTTTTCTGTTTTACATGTGAAAATATTGTTTGTAATTTATTTGTGTATGCTAGAGAACAGTCCATAAATATTGATGTGCTTCATCATTCAAACAATGTGTGGAAGGGATGGGTGAAGTAAAAGCCATGTTTGGAATGGATTGGTGGAGGGTAAAAGCCATGTTTGGAAGGGATGGGTGGGGGTAAAAGCCATGTTTGGAAGGGATGGGTGGGGGTAAAAGCAATGTTTGAAAGGGATGTGTTAGGATTAGGAGGGGGGATAAGGAGTCGGACTTAATCCTAACATTGTTATAATTATGATGATCATTGACATTGTTCTGAATGGGTGCTAGTGAAAGCAATGTTCAGATTGCCTTTTAGGTAAAACATCGGTCCAACCAAAGATCCGTGTTAATATTGTTATAAATATTTTTAAGGGGCGGGAGTCAAACAAATATTCATGTTATTAATATTTTTATCTTAGGAATAGGGGAGGTAGTCAAAACTAATTTTAACATTATTAGAATTATGAAAACCATTTCAAACCATTGACAGTCTTCAGACGTTGTTGGTGGTGAAAGCAATATTTAGATTGATTTTAAGGTAAGACATTGGTCAAATGAAAATCAATGGGTTTATATTTGGATTATGGGAGGGGTGGTGTATGAGAAGTCAAACCTAACATTGTTGGTATTGTGAAAATCATTGACATTTATGAACCGTCTCTAAAGTGAGTTTATACGTATTTGCTTTATTTTTTATTGTGTTTATATTTTATGTGTGATTTTTGTTTGATGTTGTTTATCACTGAGTTAATATAGAATGTCTTTTACTATTGTAAAACTATTGAACTAACAGCATTAGATAAAAGAATTAGTCCCTTTTTACAAGCATGTTCAAATTAAAATTGCATTGTTTCGATTGTATTTGCTTGAATAATTATCCCAAACTATTTTAAAACATTTATCAGTTGAAACATTGCAAAGGTACTTGGCTGAACTAAAATGCATTAGGTCTTTATTTTGTAATTTATAATAATTTGAAATGAAATATTAAGCATTGCATTGATTAATCAATATTGGATTGATAATTAAAAAAATACATACAAGTAAAATAGCATTTTTGATACTTTAATAAAATTAATTCATGATAATGACAGCTTAGCATTGCTGTTTGGTTCTTTCAACTACCTAAGCCTAGGTATATTAAGAAATTCTGAGTATACTGCATTATATTAGTTCATCATTTAAACATTCAATCTGAATTGATGAGTCCCAGATATTTTTCTTGTTATGATGAATTTGGGATATTTTCCATTCCAACCAGTGGTCCATAACTGGTTTATCAAAGGTTGTGGTATGTGCATATAAAAGACCCCTTGCTGGTTATTGGAAAGAGTAGCCTATTTGGCAGCAGCGGGTTTCCTCTAAGTAAATGTGTCAAAATTACCATATATATGTATTATGTCCAATTGTCGATGATAAGATAAAAATTAAAGTGCCCCAGTGGCGTCATTAAACAAAACAAACTTTATTTTACTGAAGTGATGAATCTCAGATATTTCTCTTGATATGGTGAAATTGCTTGTGTGTAGTACAAGTAAAGTTTGTTTTGGTTAACGACGCCACTGGAACACATTGATTTTATCATCATCGGTTATTGGACGTCATTCAT
>JAUTWP010003573.1:0-14214 GCA_033042655.1 Cyathermia naticoides
CGCATGGGAGTTTTACACGAAGCATTTTTGTATGGCTATCAAAAATTGGCTTGCTCTTCGCTTGGGAGCCTTGGTGACGTCACATCTTTATTTATATCTTGACAAATCCAGGGAAAAATGGCCGTCCGAAAACTAATGGCGTCCGAAAACTAATGATCGTACGATATTTTATGTAAAACGAACATTTGTGAATTTTAATTCTTAATTTGTTAAGTAGAAAAATAAATAAACGAACAAACAATGAACAACGTTAGTGTTTTTTGTCAAAATCAATTGTTATTAGCATACTTGGTATTTTGTTTCCGAGTCACCACTAGTTTCATGTTCACTGTCAGAATCGTAATCAACTGTCAACACTATCTTCACCGATATCATCCATTTCACAAATATATTCTAGCGTAAATCCTTCAAATTCTCTACCAGATTCATCATCAATAAAAATCTCCTTAACTTCATCGAACCTGTTATCATCCATATACATTTATCGATAAAAGAAATGTACACAACGGAAGGCGGAATTGAAGAAAAGCCTCGATTTGGAACCGGAAATACGTTATAAATAATTGATTGGTTATATGCAAATGAGACAAAATAGCATAAAATTCTAACACCCTAAGGATGGACTTAGCATGGCGACTATAGTCGCCACTGGTGGATAGCGATAATTTGTATCATACTTTTTTGACATGTTTTTCATGCTTCATTTTTAATCTGTTTTAATATATCATTATATTAATGAATGTTTAATCCTCGCAAATGGGTGAAAGATTCTCGCAGCGACGTTAAACTAAATTTTCACTTACTTACTTATTCTGTCTTCAGTATTTAACAGTGGTATGACATCTTTGACATGATAGAATACTCTCCCCAGGTCTGAGTAATTAGAACTTGAAAGGACCTAGCTCAAATGATAGCATGTCCACCTTTTCAACAAAGTCAATTGTATTTTACCCAATTTCAATATATACCATCACTGGTGGAGCGGAATGTAGCTCATTATGTAGAGTGCCTATCTTTAAAGCGGTCGGTCGTCGAATCGATCCTTCTCAGTGGACCCAGCTGGAGTATGGGCTATTTTTTGTTCCAACAAGTGCCCCACAACTGGTTAATCAAAGGCTGTGGTGTGTGCTATCCTGTTTGTGGGAAGGTGCATATAAAAGATCCCTTGCTGCTTATCGAAAAAGAGTAGCCTCTAAAATAAATGTGTCAAAATGACCATATGAATGACGACCAATAGCTGCTGATAAGATAAAAATCAATGTGCTCCAGTGGCGTCATTAAAGAAAACAAACTTTACTTTTTCATCATATATCAAAGGTTGTTGCATCATTGGGTTTCTTTGTTGACCATTTATCATAATCAGTGTTTACAGTGTTAATATACTGACAGACTTAGAAAACGCAGCACCAACTCAAGTGTCAATAACTTCAACACATGACCTTCCATCCAGTTGTATTCATTCTACCATATATTTCAGACCACATCTTCATAAAAACAATGTCTGTTTTTTTAATAATATTTAACCAATTAGAATATATCTTGTATGTTTGTTTGATGCGCACCATGCTCCATTCTTCTGATGCAACGATTTACTGTATCGTAATTAGATCACACGAAATACACTATAAATCAGTGAGGCAACCAGTCAGCTTGAACACTTTGTTAGTGATGGAAGCATGTAAAAGTTTTGTCCTGTCAGTCAGCTGTCCGCGATTGCTAAGTCGTATCGCTATTCAAGTGACCTAACTATGGTATACCAGATAGTTGCGTCACAAAAATGGAGCATGGTGCACATCAAACAAACAAACATACAAGATATATTCTAAATGGTGAAATATTTTTATTAAAACCAGACACGGCCCCTTCAAAGAGATTATATATAATTTACAGTAGACTCAAAAAAATGTTGTTGTTTTTTCAGATAAGAAAGTCACTGACAGATCAGAAAGGGATACATGAAGTAACAGTTATCAATTTGAGGTAGTGTAACATTTATTTGTTATTTCTCCACCATCTACATTTATAAGCAGTTAAGGAGCAGGAGGGAGCGTGCCCACCTTCTCGGTGGACCCATCTGCATCTTGGGCTATTTTCCATTCCAACCAGCTCTCCACAACTGGTTCATCAAAGGCTGTGGTATCTACTGTCCTGTCTGTGGGAGTGCATATAAAAGATCCCTTGCAGCTTATCGAAAAGAGTAGCCTATGTGGCAGCACCCAGTTTCCTCTAAAAATAAATCCAGACAAGTTTTATAAGCACAGGGTATGAGGGATGAGTTGAAGGTGAATCAATCTGTTATAATTATAGACAGCGGCAGGATGTAGCTCACTCAATAGCGTGCCTGCCTTTGAAGTGGTCGGTCGTCGGATCGATCCTTCTCAGTGGACCCAGCTGCAGTTTGGGCTAGTTTCGTTCCATCCAGTGGTCCACAACTGGTTCATCAAAGGCTGTGGTATGTACTGTTCTGTCTATGGAAAAGTGTATATAAAAGATCCCTTGGTGCTTATCAAAGAGTAGCCTATGCAGAAGCAGCGGGTTTCCTTCTAAAAAGTGTCAAAATGACCATATGAATGACGTCCAATAACCGATGATAAGATGAATATCAACATGTTCCAGTGGCATCGTTAAACAAGACAAACTTTACTTTACTTTTCGTAAAGATGAATGAAAAATATAAATGTAGATAAATTTGTAAAAAAAATCATCTATTTCACACATCTGAAGAATCTAAAATGACAAGTCTATTCAGGATTTGTATATTTCTTAAAGGCGAAGATTGGTTTTTTGATAAACATGTTGACATGGAATGTTCTGCCATTTAAATTTTCCTCCAAAAATACTATGCACAAATTCTAAGGAAATGGAGTGACAATTTGACGTGTTTTTTATACTGTCAAGGACGTGTTGCACTAAGTTGCTTCAACTGGTTAATATAGTGTTCTCAAAATATTTTGTTTTATTATTGGCATGTTGTTTAATATGTCCGTATGACACTCTGTATTGTAATTGTATTTGTGGACATTTTAATAGAACAAGTAGTTCGACTTTAGGCCAGGTCAGGTCAGGTCAAATGCGGTCAATGTATCATACGCGTTGCGCATGGAATCGTTATTTCCCTATATATTTTGAACTATATGAAAATATATTTCCAAGTATATTTTGAACTTTATGGATAATAAGTACTATTATTTTTTCAGCATTTACGGATGACAATTAACAATGATGGACAATGTCGAGTTCAACACTTGTGGTTCCAGGCAATATTTGATATGTTGGAGCACTTCCGGACACATCCTATACCCTTGGAGTCGGGAGGGTCATCGGATGTTACTCTCACAGACTATATTGTGTTTATGGAGCGGTCTAGGACTCCAACAACTTTGCCCCGCGGATCACCACGTTCACATGGACATCAAAATTCGGGAGGAAACCTACGGAATTCCCTATCTGTTCATCACGGGCAGTTTGACAATACGCGGGATGCGGTGATTGTTAGTGGCTCTATACGATCTCGGACATCGTCCATTGAGAATGTTGTGCGTGAACAAACACATGGATCTCAGGGTCAGTTGTCTCACGGTAGAGCGGTGGAAAATCATTACTCGTTCGTATAGCACTAAACTGGGGTTTTTAATACTGTATTATTGTACATAGTAAAGATTTATTCATATCTAACTTCCTCTGCTGAACCAGTTATATCTGGTTTAACACTTGCCAGCTTTAATGTTAAATTTATATATTATTTCTTAAATCTTAAAGAATCGGTGTTTATTGAAATCACCATGAAATTCATTGTTTTTAAGTATGTACTGTTATTTGTTCTTAATTTGAGATGGTACTTTAGTATTATGGTTCAGTTAGGTACATATTTTACTGCACAGTGTCATGTAAACATTTCTTTGAATTAAAACATGACTTCAAAGATATAGCGTGATAAACAGGAAACCTTTAAACAACTTTTTAACCAAACATTTTTATTAATCTGAAATTTTAGGGTAACCAATTTTACCCTCTGAAAAAATCCCTGGTTCTAGTTCTAGTAGTTGTGTTTAATCTTTCTACTGTTGCATGAAGAACAGTTTATGTAGAATATTTTCTATGGGACTGTTGCATGTAGGGTCATTGGGTTATAAGTTTATTTCTGTTGCTGGAACTGGAATTTGATGACAAAGTCTTTCAGAGCAGACTGTTGTTAATCCTCGTTAAATGAACTAAAGTACATCCCCATGTAATGCATGTGTCAAAATACATAAGTGGAACATTGGGTAATATACCGACAACCATTGAAAACAGAGCACTAGCTCAAGTGTCATTAAATCAGTTTTGGAGATTTTTAAGAATTCTGCTCCCAAACAATAACATGTTTCAACACATGCACATGAAGTATAGTTTGATGTGATCTTCCATCCAGTTGTATTCATTCTACTGTATAATTCAGACTGCATCTCCACAAAAACCAAAAATGAGCAAATTAAATGAGTGCTGTCAGTATATAATGAGTAGGAGTATAATGTTTACATTATTTTGTAAATTCCACAAACCTTTAACATTAAATGATGCTGTTTAAACTACTTAACATAATAATAAGTTGATCCAAATTAATATGAAGACTGTTTGAGAAATAGTATTTTGTATGGGCCGAAATTACGAAGCCTGTTTTGGTTAAACAGCATTGTAAATGTTTGTAGTTACACACGTGTAAGAGAAAAACATGCTTTGTAAATTCGGCCCATTGTGTTTATATGTTTATATCTGAAATCAAACTGATGAATTTAGTTAAGAAACCCATGACATTCATAACATGTTGTGTGTGGTGTATCTTCATTTGATGACAATAATTAGCAATGTTGTCCATAGTATAGTATCTTCATTTGATGACAAGAATTAATCATATCTCCCTACTTACAAAATAACTATGGTGTTTCAGTGAACTTATCGCGCTACTCAGGAATTTGACATCAGAGATTCATTTATTGTTCACTGGGAAGCAGTCATGTTAAACCTCATTTTATGAGTATAAGAATTTTTTGAATGAAGTATTTTGATGACAAAGTTAAGAACGGTGCTGTCATGTTTTACCATGACATCGCAATCAAATTTTATTAAAATCTTTTATTCCACTTAAAAGTCTAAAACTGTATTATGAAGTTATTTTTGTACAGCAAACTGGTAATACAATAATTATTATGACACGCAGTAGGGCTCTCTGGATTGTTAGTGGGCTCTCTGGATTATTAGTGGACTCTCAAGATTTGTAAGTGAGTCCTTATGGCACTTTAATTTTTGAAACCAAAATCTCACACTGTTACTGCTTACCGTATGTTAAACTGGCAGATAGATAATATTGCTAAGAAATAAGCAGTATGAATTTAAGTTTATAGTATATTTTAATTTCTTTCTTTTTTTTATTAAAATCTATTAAAGTGTGTATGGGTTTTTTCATAACTTTTTATTTTGTTTAAAAGTTGCTTATTTCTTATTGAATTTTAAGAATGTTATGCCAAGAATTGAAAAAAAATTGTTTTAATTTCTTTCTTTTTTATTTAAATTTATTAAACTGTGTATGTTTGTTTTTTGATAACTTTTTATTTTGTTTAAAAGTTGCTTGTTTCTTATTGAATTTTAAGAATGTTATTTCAAGAATTGAAAAAAACTGGAATATTTTAGTTATACACATGTAGCATCATGTATAAAACAATTTTACTTATTTTACCAATAATTACTCACTGTATTGATATACAAATTGTAATTTTTAACAAAAATAGCACATTGTTACCATTCCAAACTTATTCTTTCTTGCAGTACGGTACACTGAATAATATAAAGTTAACGACAAAAACATGCATGTTCATACTTTAAATAAACAGACTATGGTGAGAACAATGAAGAAATAACAATACATTTTGACTTGCATGATTAACCAGTCAATGACGCAGGACTGTTGTCGATTGGGTTTTGTACAGTTTGTTCTTAAGCTCAATATAGCTGTATATTTTGCTACTGAATAAATTAATTTCCCTTTGTTTATTTTTGTAAAAAGCAATGTTTTGTCTTTATATAAATTATATATAATGTGTTTTGTCTGAATGTGTAAATATTTCTTACCAGGCAAACAATATTTTACATATTTTAACACTACAATTATGCTGTATATATTATTTTAATAAAGCTTCTTATTCCTCTGATTATGTGTAAATATTTTGTGACATGGTAAATCAAAATTGTTTGTTGATCAGATCTATGCTACAGTGACATACATCCAACATTCTGGATAAAATATCAACATGCAACTCTACAACAAACAGTGTTGCAGTAACTTTGTATCTTTTCGTCTGTTTACAAACCTACATTACTATAAGAAAACAAATCTTCCTAAAGGAAGTAATTATACATTAACCAAAATGACCACTCCAAATTTTCGGCCATTTGGCCTTCATCACAGAACTGGATACCTAGGAGAAATCTGTTATATCCATTATAAGTGCTGACATTTATGAAAATAAAAAAAAATTGTAAACAGTAAATTGCTATACTGTTATAATGGATATAACTTAGTTTTCTCAGAGGTATCCAGTTCTGTGATGAAGGCCAAGTGACCGAAAATTTGGAGTGGTCATTTTGGTTAATGTACATTACTATAGCAAGACTATTTTATACTCAGTTAACAGTCCATGGGCCAGCTATGCCCTCCATCTTCATAGATTTTTGGGTACTATTATGTAATTTTTATATCTGCTTCTTTGAAACAAAAATATTTGTGAAATAAAAAAAGTATAATTTGAATAGAGGACCCTAGCAGTTTCACTATGTTGAACATAAATGCTAACTTTATACCAGAAAGCAAAGTTCTACTAAAAATATTCCATTTTATGTGGATATCAATGAAATTATTAGAATTATCAGTATTACCCTCAACCCATTACCCTAATTTCAGATTATTCATAATCTATATCTTGTTAATGACAAATCATTGATTACCAATCCTTATATGCATATTCACATCTGTTCAAACTGTTTCAATGAGTGGTCTTACCACTTCAACCCTTTACCCCAATCTCAGATTACTCATTATCAATAATAAACAAATGACAGGCATTTTTTTAATACATGTACATGTTTTATTTTTATTATTTTGTTCTTGAGATGTTTCTGTTCAAGTGTTGTTATTTAATTTAAAGGGATATTAAACAGGAGTACTCTAAAAGATGCATTAATTTTTTTTGTAAAGTGTGTAACCTACAAATGTGATAGCATAAAAGATAAGAGTTGATTATTTAACATTTATGCATTAAGTGGTCTCAATGAGCGTTATT
This sequence comes from Cyathermia naticoides, assembly GCA_033042655.1. Taxonomy (NCBI): domain Eukaryota; kingdom Metazoa; phylum Mollusca; class Gastropoda; order Neomphalida; family Neomphalidae; genus Cyathermia; species Cyathermia naticoides. The sequence goes on from JAUTWP010003573.1 coordinate 7,314, forward strand.
TGCTTTCTTGCATATTATGACTATCTTGGCCTCCAAAGCCCCGCCCACGACCTGTGATGTCTTAAATGTCCATATTAAAAGCAGTTAACACCCAAGAATGGCAAGATTAAAACGAAAGCCCTGGGGTTAATATAGGCACCTAAATTGACAATGTCATTGTTTATATTTAGCATGATGATACCCCTCAATCAAACCTACCAGATAATTAAAAAGCCTAAATTTCATAGAATCAGTCTTTGTTGTCATTTATTTCTACCAATACAATATCAGCACCATTGCTAAACTTATGTTGTTCTTTGAAATAAATCATAACAAAAAATAATAAAAAGGGCGATATGTCAACGCAAACAGTGAATACAACCCAGAGGTAATACTAAGTTTGTTTGTTTGAAAACGTCTGTATCTGTCATCGCATAACATACAGGAAACAAAACTGTTAACTCATTTTCATTCATGAGTCAACTAAAATAATTACCAAAAGACTATTCAGTGACTGGCATCTAGTGAAAAACATTTTCTTCAAGGACTTTGATTACCAAATATAATTACCCATACATCAAATACTAAATAAAAGAACTTTAACCCTTTTTTGTTTCACCGCTAAAGACTACAAAGAAAACACTAGTGCTTACCAAAGGTAGCAATTAGGGGAATGAAAACTCTACAGGTACATATGGGTAGCAGGTGTTATGGATTACTATACAATGCACAAAAATGCAAACGGTTTTTAAAATGTAGGAAAAGCTACTTTTTAATACAGAATGTTCGGCAAAAAATATTAATTGATTGATTAAAACAATTTCTGCAGGGTTTTTTATGGTTATGTCTGTTTCCCTACCAACCACATATTGCTAGAAACATTTTGAATTTAATTACTTTAGTACATTACAGTTTAAAAGGAAGTTTATTGTGCTGTTTACTCGAATTATTCATCTGAAAACCAGGGTGTTTTATTGTGCCGGTTGTCATGTCACGCAGTATAACATATGCGATTGTAAATTCCACAAATAACATTATTTTGTGAATACCCGATCGAAAATGGATAAAAGAAACAGAATAAGGAGAGAAAATGCATAGATCAGCTTAATCATCAATTTAGGGCGATGTTCTCACCCATTTAGATGTGCAGTGTTATCAGCAGTCGTTTGTTTTCATAAAAAAAAAACATCTATCGTCTCTCGATGTGACCTTTAACACCTCATAGTACCGCATTACATAACTGCTCATTAAGATCTATTGCCTCTCGCAGTCGGGTGTGAGATTGGGTTATTATTTGCTTGTAGATGTATTCAAATTTTCTGACTTCGGTGGTATTTAAAATATGTTTGATATTAAACATATAAGTATCTTTTAAAATATGTAAAGAAACAACTTTTTTATGTCCTGTTTAATAGACCTTTAAGTTTTCTTAATTATAACAACAGCACTGAAATGACAAATGTCTGTATTTCTTTTGTGTTTTAAAATCATTTTAATTCAAGTATTTGATGTTTACTCAGTCTTTTAAGAATATTTCCTCATCCCTAAAATTTTACAACAGTCAAGTTGTGATAATTTTGCTTGCAACATAATAAATTTGGTCAAGACTATTTTTGTACATATTGGTTTTTATGTATTATTTCTTCATGAAAAAATATTTAAGCATATGTGTAGAACTAAATGTAAAATCTTGTATCAGACCATAAATGGTCTAAATAAACTCAATTCTCAATATCTAGGTAGCCATCTTTAACAAAATATTACAGTATGTAGTTACACACGTGTAAGGGAAAAAAAGACTTCATAAATTCTGCCCAATATGTTCTCCCATTGTATGCATCTGTTTATTTTAATACTGGTAATATTTAAGTATTATCTTACAGGGCTCGAATTTAAGAATTTGTAATCCACAGTAAACAATTTTTTAATTCGCCATGCATGAAAGGCTCACAGACGGCAATTTTGATTCAGCCTATACCAATTTGTTAAAACAACTAAAATAACAAATAAACACAAAAGGCTCACCAACAAATTATTGTGCCCATCCGGCGGCAAAATAATCCTGCCTTTGAAGCACCTTACATAAGCAATTTATACAATTTGCCACAATTAAATTCAAGATATAAAAATAAAAGTATGTAAAATAGGAAATACTGAAACTTTAACTGGAATGGTGTTATAGATGGCTGGACATTGTGTATTGTATGCTGCAATTCTTCCATATTTAAACAAGCATTATGTTAAATCAAAATTCCTTTTGCTCTTGAATTTTATCTGAATGTAACATTTTGTAAGAGTAATTTTGTTCTGTAATTGATTGTAAAGATGGACATATTATGTATTTATTTTATTACAGTCTAGTTATATCTGTATATATATGTATAGGATTTGAATGACGCGGTCAGTTCACAAGTTTAAGTGTTTGTAATCTGACAGCACATATAAACATGTTTATTGTGAGAATGAGTATTGATGTGTTTTACTACAATAAAAATCATTTTAAATGTGCACTAGGCCAATACTCGTTTTATTTTGGATATATGGGCCAAAATTCATAAAAGCTTGCTAAGTCTAGTTCATTACTAAACTGTTTTCTAACTACCTTGTTGCCAAGTCATATTCATAAAACTGTTTTAATGGTAGCAAGCTTCTTGGTTGCTTTCTAGTTACTTTCTATATAGCAATGAACTAGACATTTAGAAGATTGATATAGTAACATACTAAATTAGCAAGTTCTTATGAATTTTGGTTCTGTTTTTGACTTGAACTACACTTTTAAATATGAATACTCCAGATTTCTTCTTGTGATAAAACTACAAGCAAATATTTTATTTTAGAATGTTTCAATTATGCAAGCATGATTTAGCTTTTTCTGCAGATTATAATTCTGTTTCATTTAAATTGACTACATTTTATACTAATGGGAGTGTGCATGTGTAAATGCATGATGATGCTAATTACTGTCACTACATCATTCTATGACTCATTCATCATTTAGGGGCCGTCATAATTTTCAACATTTTCACAAGCGTACAAACTGTAGACGTTTGACCATCCGCCTTTAAAAGTGTACATGCTCAAATGAAAAATGTTTTGTGGCAAAGTAATCCAGGTCCGACATTTTTCATTTTTAAAAAAGTACATTGGCCCCCTCCCCGTGTACGTTTGTATGCTCATAAAAATGTTGAAAATTATCGATGGCCTCTTATTGCATGTCAGTATTGAACATTTTATTATCTAGCCATTTTTTGTCTGTCGTCTCTGTGTGGAACTAACCAACTCTCTTGCACTTGTAAATATTAATGTAGTGGTGTTACAATAAAGTGCTTCTACTGGCAACAGCTTGTGGGAATTTTCTTATTAGCTCAGTTGGTAGAGTACTGGACTCTCAGTTCGAGTCATGGTTCGAATACCTTCAGTGGAGGTTGAGATTTTTCGGTTATAAGAAGTTTGGTTGTGTGTTTAAGGCCATAGAAAATGAAGCATAAACTTATTTATTTTTATTTTCAAGAAGTCTGCTCCCAAACAATAACATGCTTAAGCATGTGAAGAAAACAAATATGGTCTGATGTGACCTTCCATCCAGTTTAATTCATTCTACCCTATATTTCAGACTGCCTATCTGCAAAAACTAAAAATGAGCCAAATAAATGAGTGTTGCATTTTCTATGGATGTCAGTATACATCAAATATGTATATCATCAATTGTTGGAAAGGTCTGCAATAGCTAGACATTTTTGCAATAGTAAACTTTTGTTTCCTTTAATGTTTTTAGTTATTTTTGTTAATGTTACTATACTGTTCTGTATGTGATACAATGCAGTTTCACAAGGACACATTTCATGTCTTATGCTGAATATGTAGCATTAGTCATTGGTCAGGTTTGTGTAGTGTCTGTCACTAGTCTGAGCAAATATGTAGGATTAGTAGGAATCTGTAGCATTAGTCAGACTAATGAGAATGTACATCAATGTAGGTCATATAAATATATAAAATCTCATTTTCTGTAGGGAACTTAGCATTGACCACAAATCAGAGTGAAAGTAACCCACTGTTGGTAACTGGTTGGAAGGAATTTGTTTATCATTGGTCACAGAATGTATTGGTGTGGGAATTGGCCTCATAGCTATATTTTAATTGCATGCTGTAAATTTATATTGTTTTTATTGCTTTCTGTGGTCAGTACGTTGTTTTAACATGATATTGTTGGGAATTTAATGTGCAGGATTAAAGTCAGATAGATGAGTTCTGTCCGAGTTGATATGTGCAAGAGATTTGTTAGTCCAAACAGTGACAATGTACCAAAAACAGTGGCAAAATTATTTTTAGATATTGTTTGTTCTTCCAAACCCGGTTCAGTGCTGCTTTTGCCCTGCCAAACAGAATGCTCACTTATGCACCTTACAGTGTTTTGTCATGTAAGATATTACAAGTCTATTCGCATCATACTCTCTAATCATATTGTGTCCATTCACAGTTTTCTCATGTAATATTAAGTTAGCTCATTCATTGCGTTATCAATGTGTCAAACTACCATATGTACGACATCCAATAGCCGATGATAAGATAAAAATCAATGTGCTCCAGTGGCATTGTTAAATAAAACAAACTTTACACTGTGTTATCAAGGTATACAAACACATTGTTACGCTGTTGTATGAGGTTACATGTTTTGTATTATGCTTTCATCATGTAGTGTAAGGTATTAAAACAGCCAATTCATATTATGCCATTTTATTATGTTGCAGCCAGTTCAGCAATGTTTCACTTTCAGTAATGTAAAGTGTTAATGGTAAAACAACTGTTGTCAATAGATGTGGCTACAAATTATTTACTTAAATCCTTTTGTTGGATTTCCTTCTCAAAATCAATATTCCTAATGGGAGTGGGTGGGAGATTTGTACGTTAGAGCACGATTGTTTCTTTGTATTTAATGGCTATGGATTTTAATGCTGTTTAAATTTCCAATGTGTATCAGTTTTGTTGTAACACTTTTAACAAATCTCAAAGTTATGCTTGACAGAAATTGATTCACTATGATTGCAGTACATCAGGGGTCTTTACGCATGAACCGAGACAACTGCAAGTCTCAGACGACCCATTGTTCATGCATTCAGAGTTGCTCATGAAAGTCAGACAACCCATTGTTCATGCATTCAGAGTTGCTCATGAAAGTCTTGGACAACCCATTGTTCATGCATTCAGAGTTGCTCATGAAAATCTTGGACAACCCATTGTTCATGCATTCAGTTGCTTTGAAAGTCTCAATGTTCAGAAATAGTCTGGGAGTGTCGTTGTCTCTGTTCATGCATACGATCCCAGATAATCATATTTTGAAGGGCGAGATAGATACAGGAATGTCAGTTTGAAGTTTGATTTGTTGAATAATCATGTTTTAGGCTGACTACTAGTCTTCTGGTCACAACTCTTGATTCTATTTAGTTGACTCTCAGCTACTTGATCTTTAATTTAATTCCCAAATTTCTAACTTCGGACATCATATATCTGTATAACTAACATCCCTTTCTCTGACAGGTTTACCATGCTAATTCATAAAGAGAATGATTCAATGTGAGCAGAAGCAATGTAGCTGGTAAAGTAAACTGCCCACTCTATACTGTGCAGCACAGACAACAGATTTTTCTTTTATATTGCTTGATGCTGAAATGGTTGTGCTGCTATTTTATATTTCAATGCATTTTCTTTGGATGGATTAAAAACAGCTTTAATTGTTTTCTGTGATTTTCTTTTTACTTTACCAGTGCAGGGCTCAAATTTAAGAAATTGTAATTTGTTTTAAATTTTTTGCCATGGGTGAAAGACTCGCCGACAGCAATTTTGATTGAACCTATGGCAATTTGTTAAAACATAACTTTTTCTACAAATAAACACATCAGAAGTTATTTTGCCAGTGGCCAAAAAATGCCACCAGTGAAGCACCTGATGGCAATTTATACAAAACCAATGGCAATTTATACAAAATCAATTGCAATTGCCGCCGTTAAATCAGAGGCTTGAGATGTTGCACTGAGAAAATGAACCAGTCATGGAGCATGTTGGAATTTGAAGATTAAAAACAACTGATTAAACTCATATGAGTATAATGTTTTAATACGAGGCATTTAAGTCAAAGTAAAGTTTGATTTAATCACTCCACTTGAGCACATAAATTGCGTTTTAATTATCAACCACATGGTCATCCACATACAGTACAGCAAACATTACAGCCTTTGATAAACCAGTTGTAGACCACTAGTTGGAACGGTAAATGACCCAAACTGCAAATGGGTTCACTGCCGATGTATTAACAAAATATAAATCATTCTATAATTATATTATACACTGGTTTGGAATATAACCTACATTTATGGATTCTTCAATATAATTTTTGCAATTTAAAAAAAAACCTACTAGATTAATTTATTTATATTTTATTTTCACGATCAGTATGAAATAAATACAGGCACAAGATACACATTGTAGATATGTACAGATGTTGAAAATGACTACAGTAACTTGCACATGCTAATTTATTTTCTTATACTACACTGGACATTGAGAATACTCAATGAGTTCCTGTGTAATACCATTAACATGAAACAAACAGAATCAAATGGGAACGAGTACAGTATTCTATTATTCTACATCACAATACAGTTTATTTTAACAAAGACTCCCTTATGATACAAAACATGCTAAACTTTGCCACTAAACCTGCAAAATAAAGCTGGATCATGTTTCAATGCCGAACTCTTAATAGGTCCAATTTCTCAGTGGTTCAACCTTGATTCACAGTTTAACCTCTGTTTAATGCAGTATTTGATAAGATTTAAAGGTGGAGTGTTTGTTTTCTATAGTTTATCTTTTACTAATGAAAAATACAAGCAAAACTACAGTTTTAATAAATTCGTGCGTCTTTTCT
>JAUTWP010003684.1:0-14211 GCA_033042655.1 Cyathermia naticoides
AATGACGTCCAATAACCGATGATAAGATAAAAATCAATGTGTTCCAGTGGCGTCATTAAACAAAACAAACTACTTTTAATACACATTTATTAATAGTGATAATGATAAAGAAGAAGATGATGATGACAATGATTTTTCGTTTTGTTCAATCTTTACATGACCATGTTTATATCATTAATCATTTACCCTGTGTATACCAGCTGATCTTTTTGTTTTCTTGTTATGTAGCAATACTATTTCATATATTATGTTCCATCTTAATCATTACAGTGGACTGTCTAACCAGATTCACTTGCGACCAACAAAATATGCTGGTTATGACAGAGTGCTGGAATAGACAGATTTTATCCCGCGTTATGTAGCTTGACGGGACATAGAAATCATGCTGATTTACACAGAAATCCACATTGGACAAATGTTGATTTAAGATAGAATGTACTGTATAAAATGTCCACATATAAGAGAAAGATCTGGATTTAGGCGGTGGCTCTTCGCCAATCCCATTCCAGTTTTAATGGAAATAAATATTGTTTAAAAGAATCTGGGTGGCGATGAGGTTTTCCGTTTTCAGGAGTTCATCAACAGGTCCGCAGTTTGATATTGAGTTGTGTCTTGTTCACACTTTAGTATGATGTCTGATATTGAGTTGTGTCTTGTTCACACTTTAGTGTGATGTCTTCCACATGCGGACAGATTTGGAGAATGTGCTCTGGAGTGTGTTATTGACGGTGCTACTAATAATTAATAAACACACTAGTAACCTAAACTTTGATTGGATAGTGTTGACCATTGAGACCAATCAAATTAGTGGTCATATCTTAATACGTGATGTCATTACAGTGATCTGGTTTGGTTATGGTATAAATGATCGACACAAAGAACTGGGGCACATACACATACACATACACACATACATACACATATACTGTCCCAGGTGCAGTGTATGGCTTAACCATAAATGGCACCCGTGAGAGGCGTTTGCTATAACAGCATGGCTCTGAATATATACGTTAAAAATAAAATGGGGCCATATGCACGAAGAGCTTTTAACGCATTTAACCGCGTTTATCGGCTAACCAGCGTGTATTTTGCATGTAAGGTATAGGGAGTTAAACGCGCTTAAAATTATGCAGTATTCATGCATAATATGGACGCTGATTGCAACACCACAATACAATCAGACTGATAGTAAGAAATGGAATACACTCGTTACTGTTTATTATCAAATGTTTATCCCTCGTAAAATAATTTTGGACCTATAGGCAGGGTTGGCTGGGGATAGTCCATTCCTAATGCTATCGATGAACCAATATCAGACCTTTACGGAACTAATTCGTCGCAGAATTTCAGTTCGTTCTTTAATGAAATGGTGAACATTCACTTTATTTCTGAAACGGACTAAACGTTGGCATTTTATCAAGAATAAAGGTCAGGGTTAGGGTGAATGTATTTACGTGCTTTCATCAGATAACTGTTCAAGTACGATCTCATTGGGAACAGTCTGACAAAAGCCAGAGGTCGTACCAAATGGACCAAGGATAAAGATACTTAGGTCATGCTCATATCATTATTTTCCATTCATTGCACTTTCAAAAAAGTCTATAAAAACATTATAATTTTATAATTTATGCATATTTTATGTTAATGAGATTTTTTATTATTAAAATGTCTTAACCGTGTTATACAATTAGGTTTAAATATGACGCAATGTGAGAGTGGTATGTAGCTCAGTAGGTAGCGTGCCCGCCTTTGAAGCGGTCAGTCGTCGGATCGATCGTTCTCAGTGAACCCATATGCAGTTTGGGCTATTTTCCGTTCCAACCAGTGCTCGACAACTATTTACTCAAAGGCCGTGGTATGTGCTGTCTTGTATGTGAGAAAGTGCATATGAAAGATCCCTTGCTGTTTATCGGAAAGGGTAGCCTATGTGGCGACAACGACAGCGGTTTCCTCTAAAAGAAATGTGTCAAAATGACCTTATAAATGACATCCAATAGCTGACGGTAAGAATAAAAAATCAGTGTGCTCCAGCGGCGTGGTTTAACAAAACAAACTACTTTTTCATGACGCAATGTATTAAATAACAACAATTTTAAATTTTAAATAAACATACAGACATGTCAAAACTTATTTAGAATAATTATAATGCGTTTTCCTGGGAGATCTCTCAATATGTACACTAAACATAAACGCCACATGTTACCAAAACCCAGCGGCATTGAAACCATTATCAAAGGAGAATACACAAAAAATATAATATAAAAAAGATTGGCCTTCATCATATATTCAGTTGCATAAAATTACCTATTTCGTTATATCTGTCAATATAATCATTCGTTTATGCAATCATTACAGCTAGATTAAGCAGAATAATTTAATATTTTCTCAAATTGCATCTAAAACGTATGCTTCTTCGAACATGTTTTTTTCTTTAAGAAAAATCTTCCTTATTAATATGAATAGAATTACGCATGTCTGGGGACATTTGTAAAGGTTTTTATCACATCTTTCTTTATGATGTGCAATAATGGTTATTTGACACTATGTTCAGCGCTTGTGGTAACAGCGGACAGGTTCATTAAAACGATGGAACCCCGTAGAGTTATTGAGTTTAACTCGATGACTAAGAAAGTCCGTATCTTTCTTTGCATTGTGCTAAACACTTGCTGAAAAAACGCTTTCTCGTTTAAACGCTGTGCAAGAGTATCGCACTTTAATATAAGGTTAAACCGACCTAAGATCTTTTTTTATTAACGTGCCAACCCAAAGATACAAGATAGCATACATTATGACTGAGTTTTTACGTTTAAAAATAACACATTTTTACGTTCTTACTTGTAATAAATGTACAGGACTCTGTACTAAAACAGATTTACTTGGAGTGGTTACACCTTCCCATTGAACCTTGTGTAGCGGCTGTGTAGCCTATGTGGTGGCAGCGGGTTTCCTCTAAAATAAATGTGTCATAATGATGTCGATAAAAATCAATGTGCTCTATAGTCCAGTCAGAATACCAGAGCCCGTGCGCATTTCGAGGGGGACATTTTTATGATTGATATTTGTTATTGATGGGTCTGCGATGAAAAATAACATGGGGTTCTTTTTTAAAACTTGCGCTTTGGTGGCCATCTTGAAAAATGGCCACCATTTTACACTGCATTGAATAAACAACAATATCTCAAAAAGTAATGAAGCATTTTTTTTAACTACAGTGGATAGGTTTTAGCTCAATCTACACATTATTTCATTGTGGCATTAAGATATATATGACCAGGTATGAGCTATAATGGTATTTTTAAATTAATGGCATTTTCTATATATTTTGACAATTATAATTAGAATACCACAGATTATGCAATTTTCAATAGAGGTATATTTTAATGCTAGGAACTCAATACTGAGTAGTCTGTGATGAACATTAGCCTGGGGGTCTTTTTTCAATTTCCTATTTGGCGGCCATTTTCAAAAAGGATGGCCGCTTTTTTATACTGCATTGAATAAATATCAATATCTCGGCAACTAATGGAGCTATTGTTATTTTGTAAACTGCATTACAGAGGTTTTAACACAGTCTACAAATAATTTCATTGTGATATTAAAATATATCTGACAGATTACGAGCTATAATAGTTTTAATGTAAATTAATGGTATTACCAATGTATGTCTATTCATGCAAATGTAAATGCTATTCGCCTGATCCGTTGTTGGTGATACAAAATGTACTAAATTACTCGTTAAATAAAACAATTGTTTTTTACTCATCAAAAATTCAAAACAGTGAGGCATATAAGTTGACATAAGGCCATATAAAACAAATTACTTGTTGAGCGTCCTTCCTTTTCAATTTCTCTGGTTAGGGCGGGAGGTTTTTATTTTTATTTTTTTAACATTTAAGCCTAGAATTTTACTATATTTTAGGCGACGGGAAATAAAAATAAAATTAGGAAATCAGAAAAAAGTGGGTAGGTAAATTTTTAATGGAAAATGCATTATAAATATTTTTTTCGTTTGGCTCCTTTTCCTGGGTAGGGCGGGGACGCTCAACAAGTAATTTGTTTATATGGCCTAAAGTGATCTATTTGTCAATTTATATTTGTTAAACGCTATGTTTTGCGATCCTTGCTAGGAACGATTTGTATCCAGAAATCGCTGATGCATGGCAAACGAGGAAGTAAAATGTCGTTATTTTGAAAATTATAACGTACTCATATGTAGTCTTACGCATGCATGGACGAGTACATCGATGTCATATCTAATCGCTCACGCGTCTCTGTGACACAAACTTGATGTATGTATGCTAATTCTAGTATGTAAACTTCAATGTATCGCGTGCAGCCCAAGAGGTTGAACGCCCGCTTGCGAAACCTTGGTCGTCGGATCGATCCTTCTCAGTGAACCCAGTTTTTCCTTTCCGATCAATGGTGCACAACCGTGCATCAAATCCGTCATCCTGTCTATGAGAAAGTGTATATGAAAAGATCCCTGGCTGAAATAGTAATCTATGCCAGGAAGCGGGTTTCTTAAACAAATAAATATAAGTCGCAGAACAGAAAAGAACTTTATTTCTCTCAAGGTCACCAATCGATGACATGAGGAAATTTAAATTTATAAACAAAAATATGCAGTTAAGATTACAGGCATTAAATATAATTATGACAATATATAATAAAATACATAGTAAATACATAATAAATTCGTTTTCAGGAGGAACAAACTTTGTTAATAATATTAATAAAATTGCATAATTTTCTTAATGTGCCTGCCTTTTTGCAGTTAAAAGCTGTTTAAACTTAGTGGAGTGTCTGTTTTCTATAGTTTATTATCTTTTACTAATGGAAATACAAGCAAAACGTCTTTTCTATCAAATAATAACGCCCATTACGAAATCCAATACACAAATCGTGGCGGTCCAAAGGTCACGTAGTGCTATGTTTACTGGATAAAAGACATGCACGTGATCTCATCACGTGATCTAAATCTAGAAGCAACCCGCTTCTGTCGGGCATTGCTCAAAGAGAACGCTTTTCTCGTGATCTAAATATAGTACGACTGATCGTTGCTTCAGAAATATGGAGCGCGTTGCGCATCAAACCAACGTACAAAATAATTATATTCTAAATGGTTAAATATAAAAAAACCCAGACATTGCCACTTTAAAATTCTTTATAGCCTACTATGCGGGACGTAGTTCAATCGGTAGCATGTCATTGTCTGACTAATTTGCAGTTTGGGCAGTTTTTCGTTCAAATTAATAATCCATAACTGGTTCATCTAATGCCGTGGTATGTGATGTCCTAGCTGTCTGTTGGGAAAGTGTATGTATCCAAAAGACCCCTTGCTTCTACGGTAGCCTATGTGACGGGAGCGGGTTCCATATAAAAAAGAAATGTGTCAGTCGGTAGCTCTCGTGCCCCCTTTTGAAGCTGTTGGTCTTCGTATCGATCCTTGTCAGTTAATCCATCTGCAGTTTGAGCTATTTTCCTTTCCAACCTGAGGTCCACAAATTTTGGTTCATCAAAGGCCGTGGTATAGGCCTACATGACCTGTCAGTTGGAAAGTGCATATAAAAAAAAACCTTGCTCCTTATTGAAAAGAGTAGGCTATGTGGCGGTAGCAGATTTCCTCTAAAAATATGTCAAAATGACCATATATTTGACGTCCAATAGCCGATAATAAAATTTAACAATCCAAACTTTACTTTTTGTACTAAATAGTATAATAAGTAGTGTTCTCTAGAAAGTACTATTGGGCAGCTGTCAAAGTATTTTGTATTTTATTTATAAAAGAGTTCCAAAAGTAAAAAAGTATTACATTTCATATAAAACGCAAAATGCGCAAATAAAGTTAACTATAAGTTTGAAAACAATGTCATTTGATTAAAAATGCATGTTTGTTATTTTGTGATTATCATAAATGGGACGTTTCTAAATAATGCAGACGGAAAGAGGCCCACCAATTACCATTAATGAACTTGTTCAGGTGAGTTTACAAAATTTTAGTTCAGAGTTTTTACATTCACATTGTTCATTTTCAGATTTTGTTCAAATTGTTGTTTGTTATGATTGTCATGATGATTGTGATGGACAAAATTTATTCACTAGTTTTGTCAGAAAAACAGTGAGCCGGCTTTCTTCTAAAAACATCATCTTATATGGATCATTTCTCATGATTTGTAATTAATCTGCATGATTGAACCTTGACTAGTCACTAAGTTGACATAAATTACATTGAATGATTCATTGATTGATACAAACCCATCGACTGAGAATCTCAGACTCAGTCTATCCAAAAATAAAAACAATTGAAACTCACAAATAGGGAGTAAAAATGGTAAGAATGATTTTTTATGTGGGTTGGACTTGGAATGAGCACATCAGTCATTTGCCATTATTTGGTACTAACAGGATACAATAGGATACATTGTTTAACGTCCACGTTCAGAGCCAGTCTGTTAATGTTATAGCAGACACCTCTCTCGGGTGCAGTTCAAGTGTGGTTCCAAGGGGAGGTGCCCCTGACACGCACCCCCCTAAATTTAGCGATTTTTCTATTTTTTACATTGTAAATAATTTGGGAACGTGTGACTTAGGCTCCACCCTCCACCCCTAAATGAAATTTCTGGAACCGCCACTGCAGTTTATGGTTTTATCCATCCACCATGTCCGGGACAATAAACATTAAAACTGTAACCTCAAATAACACCATATAAATAAGAAAAGATTGTTTCAAAGCACAAATTACTGTAAACATGTCATCCACTTCACAATTCACTGGGATCATTTTAGTTGTAAATGTGAGTAGACTAGTAAAACGTCACTGTTTTAGAGTAAGTGGAATGCAGGCAGGGCAGGGAAATGTTTCAACAAACCGGTAGTCATCCCAGATTTATATAACTGTTCAAGCACACTCCCCTGGCCTTGGAAGCAGCCTCTGGGAGAATGAGAAATATAAATATTTGACAACGTGCATTTCATCTCTAGAAAAAATAAGTTGATACATTGCAAACATAAAATTAGTTTATTTTGATAGTATATTGAGCATGGTAAAACAGCACATATGTGCAAGTTATTTTTCACGAGGAAGCAAATGATATATTTGTATACCTAAAATATGTTTTTGTCACCACTACCAGGTCACAACAAAGTGAATAATGCACATGAATTAATAACAGTTTGGGATAGTCACTTAAGTGACATATATGTCAAACATTGAAAACCAGTAAACAGTTACATCTATAGGTTTAACCGTTTTACTTTGTTGATTTTTCTTTTATGTTTATTAAAGTGGCAGTGTCTGTTTTTTTTTAAATATTTAACCATTTAGAATATATCTTGTACATTTGTTTGATGGGCATTACGCTCCATTAGTGTAACGCACTGATTTGCTGTATCTAAATTAGATCACGAAATATACACTATAAATCCTCGAGGCAGGTCGCCACCTGTCCACCATCGCTATGTCGTAGCACTCTTCGCGTGACCTAAATGTATCATTTAGGTATTGTTGCATCAGAAAAATGGAACGTGGAGCACTTCAAACAAACAGAAGATATATTCTAAATGGTTAAATATTAAGAAAATAACAGACACTGCCACTTTAAACAAAGACATTGGAGGCATGATCAATTTGTGCTATTAATATATCCTATTTTCCATTCCAACCAGTGGTCCACAACTTGTTCATCAAAGGCCGTGGTATGTGCTGTTCTGTCTGTGGAAAAGTGAATATAAAAGATCCCTTGCTGCTTATTGAAAAGAGTAGCCTATGTGGTGGCAGCGGGTTTCCTTCTAAAAAGTGTCAACATGACAATATGAATGACATCCAATAGCTGCTGATAAGATAAAAATCAATGTGCTCCAGTGGCGTCATTAAACAAAACAATCTTTACTTTATTTAAAAAGTTTGTTTTGTTTAACAATGCCACTGGAACACATTGATTTTTATCTTTTATCATCGGTTATTGGACATCATTCATATGGTCATTTTGACACATTTTATTTAAAGGAAACCTGTTGCTGCCACATAGGCTACTCTTTCCAAGAAGCAGCAGGGGATTTTTAATTCACTTTTCCACAGACATGACAGCACACACCACAGCCTTTGATAAACCAGTTGCGGATAACTGGTTGGAACGGAAAATAATAGAAACACAGAAATGAGATAGGAACACGGTCAACCATGAATATCAAGGGGAGTAATTGAGTAAAACTGATATTAAGGGGAGTAACTGAGAAAAACTGATATCAAGGGAAGTAACTGAGTAAAACTGATATCAAGCGGAGTAACTGAGTAAAACTGATATCAAGCGGAGTAACTGAGTAAAACTGATATCAAGGGAAGTAACTGAGTAAAACTGATATCAAGGGGAGTAACTGAGTAAAACTGAATGTCTGTGTGACTCACATCGTGTTGCTGGTTGAACAGAGTCATACAGTCACTCAGACTCTGACACATGTTTCTCGACAAGTCCAGCACGTGTTTCAACTCTCGCTGAATCTCACTCGGTTGTTCTGAAAACAAAACAACCACAAATCTTTACAAGTCAAAAGTAAAGTTTGTTTGGTTTAATGACGCCACTGGAACACATTGATTTTTATCTTATCATCAGTTATTGTACGTCATTCATATGGTCATTTTGACACACATTTTTAGAAGGAAACCGCTGCCACCACATAGGCTACTCTTTTCGATAAGCAGCAAGTGATCTTTTATATGCACTTTTCCATAGATAGAACAGTACATATCATGGATTTTGATGAACCAGTTGTGGACCACTGGTTGGAACGGAAAATAGTCCAGACTGCAGCTGGGTCCACTGAGAAGGGTCGATCCGACGACCGAACGCTTCAAAGGCGGGCACGCTACGACAAAAAAAAGAACAAAGAACAAAACTGATGTTAAAAATAATGGTTGGTTGTTTATATTTATTTTCGTGCTTACATCCAATTAAGGTTCAAGCACGTTGTCATGGACACACAGCTCAGCTTCCTAAGCTGTCTGTCCAGGACAGATATTAATGTTAGTGTAGCTACTCCTTTTCGATAAGCAGCGAGGGATCCTTTATATGCACTTTCCCATAGACAGAATAGCACAAACCATGACCTTTGTTAAACTAGTTATGGAACGACCTGTCGGTGCAAGTGGAAACGCCTTCCCACTGAGCCTCACGGAGCACTCACTCTGAGTTAGAGTCGGAGCCCAGATTAAAAATCCCATGCCACGACTTAGAGATTCGATCTCAGGAGCTACCAGCCTTAAGTCCGATAGTTTATCCACTCTGCCACAGGGATCAGTAAGCAATAAAGAAAATAACCCCGACACATTATTTAATCGGCGACCTACGTCCCTGATCGCCCCTTACGATAATATAATTTAAATTATAGGTTGCACACAATCATAGATTTTTGTATACAATTCAATGTAATTTCTATGACAAAATACGTGTTCTACCATTTACCACAACATCGGAAGAGTTATATGATTTCTATTTTTAAAAAGTTTAATTAGTTCGTAATCATTCAAGTACAAATTATTCTTAGTAATCATTCAAGCAGAAATGTTCTGCTATGGAACCTTAAACCTACCCACTGTCAGACTTCACAGTTTCATACACACTGACAAGTCATAGCATACACATGCTCAATGTGTCCAGCTTTTTTAATAAAGCAAATAATGTAAAAAGACTATGTCAATAAATCAACAAAAAGTCGACCTGCATGTTACAATTAAAAAAAGAAAATCATAGATATTGCTCGATTTTATATTAATTATTTAAAACAGTTCTATTTCTTAACCAATCTATACTAAGCTACTACACCGGCCAAGGTCAAGGTTAATAATGGTGTAATACCAGAATGTTAAACTGTTTTGATGCTCTGACTTGCTGGAGACTTGGTTATACAAAGTGTTTGTCCTTTTCACAAATTAAGGCTACATACACATTCTGTATACTGGCCTTGACATATTTAGGCAACTTTTTGAGACACTAAATGATTAAATTTCATTGGATGCGATGAGATTTCATTGGGTGAATCGAGTTGCTTGTTATTGATTTGCTTGGAAATTTAAAATTTTGCAAATATGGTTGCTCTGCACCAAATAAACAATTTCCATTTCGTCAAGGCCAGTATACAGAACGTGTATGTAGCCATGATTTGTGAAGATGAGTGTGTACATGGTGGTGAATTGAAGACTAATTGTGTTTTTTATTATAATTAACTATAGCCTCTCACTGTTTTGTTTCATTTGTTTCAGAGTTCGCACATTGTTTTGCTAATGGCTTTCCAGAAATGATTGAGGGATAGGGTAGGGGTGGGTGCATTATATTAATTATAAAAATAGGAGACATCAAATGGAATGTATAAATAAAAAATAAAAAATATGATGAGATGTGTTTGTAAAAATACAACATATCATTTCTGGGACAGCCATAACTGTGACTAACATACTCAACAAAATTAAATAAGGGCCGGTATATATTTTTTAGCATTTTTGTATTTTGGTTCATAAAGATACTTGCCATTTTGTTTGCTCTAAATTGTTGTTAAATATTATTAATTATTAAGAACATGCCATACTGTATGTTGACATCTTACAATTGAAGAAGTTTATTTTTGTTTATTTCAAGAAAAATGCCAAAAATATCTACTGGCCCTTAATTTAGTTGAGTATATAATGAGATCATGACTCACATAACATGATTTTCTTAATTTGTCTCACATTATATTTTTGGTATTGATGTATAAATACTTTATTAAGAATATAATCATGAAGGTTATAATGTGAATCGATAGGGCTGAATTTATGGTTCCTGTTTCAGTTAAGAGCAGGATTTTAAGCATTGTAAATATATATATACCGGGTAATAATAATTATATAAAGTGGACTCAAAATTAATATTCTAAGTAATATTTAATTAGTATCAGTGTCTTTAAGTATTATGTTTATTTCAGACAAGAAATTGAGCAAGTTAGCAAAGAGTACATAAAATACGATACAACTATTTTATATAAATTATGTTCAACCTTTACTTTAACCAATTTTTTAAACATTAGATTAATTTGTTGAAAATGCATTGAAAAGTGATTATTTAACAAGCATGTATAATGTGTATAATTATATGTTTTACAAACTCCATGTAATAATTATATGTACATGTATATCATATTTAAAGTGTATTTTTAATAATACAGTAACCATACACCTAGAGCCGGACCCACAGGACCAAGTAAAATGTCCGCTTTTCACAAGTTTTCAGAGTTTAGATTTACACTAAACTGACACATTGATTTTTTTTAAACAATATTTATTTCAACAAATGAAATGAATTGGCAAACAGGTGATAGGCCTCTATACATGCAACTCTATTGGACTGAATTGTTTGTCTGGTTTTGAAAGTATTCCGGTTTAGAGGGGTTCTGGTTTAGACAGAGTACTGTAGTTTTAAAGTGATTGATTTCTAAGTGTTTAAATTATTATTAAACTATTCAATATAATATTATGTACATTATGTTGTTCTTAATTAAATATATATTCTAACAGTAAGTGACATTGTAAAATTGTTTTCATTATTTTCATTCTTATTTGATTTGTAGCTGCTGGGATCCCAGATTTTCGAAGTCCAGAAAGTGGTCTATACAATAACCTACAAAAATATAATCTTCCAGACCCTCAAGCAATATTTTCCATAGATTACTTTAAGGTATGTAAACTGTTTGTAATTAGTGTACCAAAATGTTGAATTGTTAATATTATATTTTATTATTAATTGTACATCAAGATGAATATTATTGTTATTTTTATTTATATTTACAGGAAAATCCAGAACCATTCTTTATGCTTGCAAAAGAACTTTTCCCTGGGCAGTTTAAAGTGAGTACCCAAACATTTCAGATAATTAAACATTTTCTGTATGACTGTGTCAGTGACATATATCAATGAAGCAGTCTCAGTCATCAAATTATCATGAAGTATACAGTATCTCTCACCAGTGTCAAAAAAATAAAAATAAAAATTATAATTAAGAGCTTTCCCTAAAAAACCATTCTTCAGGAAAGCCTAAATATATTATTTTAATATTATTTGTATTAATTGTTTGTGAAACTCTGGATTTTAGCACTGTTCAATTTGATGTTTATATTTTGTACCTACTCCTACAACTTTAGTATTTATTTTTGAAGAGACAATTTCATCTACCGTATGCTAAATCCTCAACAATTTGTTACGTGGATGTGCAAGATTTATTTTAAATCATCTTATTTCTTCTTTCAGCCCACACCGTGCCACTACTTCATCAAGATGCTTAACGACAAAGGCAAACTTCTTAGGCACTACACACAGGTTGAATTTGTTTTGTAAACTATTCGTTAGTACTAATATTCTGAATTATTTATAGACTAATTTTTAATTTTTTAAAAATAATAATAAAATATTCTGAATTAAAGGAAATAAATAACTGACCCAACTGAAAAGCTAAATCCAAACCAATATTAAAGTTATCTTTTATTCTCTTTAGTTAAATGTCAATTTTAAAAAGTGATTTTGTTGGGTAGTTTAGCTTTGCAAGAGATAATGGGCCATATTTATGAAGCTTGTTTTGGTTAAACACGCGTGTTTAAACATTGTAAATGTATGTAGTTACACGCGTGTAAGAGAAAAACACGATTCTTAAATTCGGCCCACAGTCTTCTTATTCTTTACTGGTGAGTGAGATGTAGCTCAGTTGATGGCATGCCTGCCTTTGAAGCAGTCAGTCGTCGGATCGATCCTTCTCAGTGGACTAATCTGCAGTTTGGTCTATTTTCCATTCCAAACAGTGCTCCACAACTGATTCATCAAAGGCTGTGGTATGTGATGTCCTGTCTGTGGGGAAAGTGCATATAAAAGATCCCTTATCAGAAAGAGTAGCCTATGTGGCCACAGCGGGTTCCCTCTTAAACGAAATGTGTCAAAATTACCATATCAATAATGTCCAATGGACAATGATAAGATAAAAATCAATGTGCTCCAGTGGCGTCATTAAACAAAACAATCTTTACTCTTTTTTTTTACTGTTTTACATATGCACATACATGTTATGCCAAAGTATGACATTGTAAAAGTGTTACAGAACACATACTGAAACATTTCCGTAGTTAATTTTATTTTACATTGTTTTCAGAATATTGACACATTGGAAAGAGTGAGTGGCCTGGATGGTGATAGAATTGTGGAGGCTCATGGGACATTTCATACATCTCACTGTCTCAAATGTCAAAAAGAGTTCACTCAAGACTGGATTAAAGGTATGCAGGATTTCCCTGTTCCGACTACACAACGGTTATGCCGTTGTATTTTTTCGTTTTGTATTTGAGGCTACGATAATAACAACATCCAGTAAGCAATTGCACGTGTTTGTTGTGGAAAAATTATGTTTTTTATCAAATCTTCGACTGATTTTGGTGTGAGTGTTGATCGTAATGGCAGCATCCATTTTGGATTACACAGCGAACATGGAAAATGAATTTCATAGCAATGGTTTATCTGATTGTGATGTGATTATTCAGATAAAATTTTACTAGCAGAAATGATATCGCTAGACAATGGGACCATCATGAATTTACTAGGAAATTCTATGTTCAAGACTTTCACATGGCTGCAGTTTTCCGAATAGGTTGATTCATTTGCATATTTCATCAAATTTCACATCGTTATAAATAATGATTAAAAATATATACCTGCATTTATGCAGATATAATCAGATAATCCTTGTTTATCTTTACAAATATGCGTGAGCCAGTTTGTACAGTGAACAATAAACAAGTTATGATCAATTAAATGTCGGTAAATTTATCTTTTGTTTAATGCTAAACTATATGAATTCCTGGGGCACTTTAGGGAGACTGGTTAACGAGTCTGAAAGGGTTCAAGTATTTTTTCATTGATATTCCATACACATATACATTTACAGTATGAAGTAGCATATTATTAACCATACACTGACATACTGATATGTGCAATGACTAAAGGTATGTTTTAATTCAGTATGAAGTATTTCAAGTCTGAAAATTGCATGGATGATCATTTCATTCACTCATCACTCGTGGATATCTTGTTTTGTGTGTATAATAATGACAAATGCTCAAGATATTTTGCCATTGGGGTGGTGAATTAAAAAACCCCAGAATGAAACTATAAATTTATGTTCCCGTTTGAAATATTTTGTCTTAAAC
>JAUTWP010003795.1:0-14211 GCA_033042655.1 Cyathermia naticoides
ATGGAATATAAGTTGTCCGACCATCATATTTCACTTGCCCCGGGCGTCGGGCAATGCAATTTTTTAACCCCTGTATATTGTATCACTATTCGCATGACCTAAATGTGGTACAAGCGTATCATTTTGTCAGAAGGAGTGTGGTGCATATCAAACAAACGTAGAAGATATATTCAAAATGGTTAAATATTTTTAATAAACCAGACACTCACACTGGCACTTTAAATTCAATTTATTGTTCCTTATTTTCTAACACTGTAATGTGTACAAAAAGTTATTTATTCCATTTCAGCGGAACAATTCTTCCCCTGGCTAACGACACCAGCCCTTGTTTTAATACAGTTCTGAAATATTTCGTATTTCGATTTTATTATCAGATTTTAGCTTTACATTTTAAAGGGAGGTTACTCCCAATATGATATCACACCCGCGCGCGATGTAAATTGTAATGAAACATTGACATTATTTGTTTCAATATTATAAGAGAAGAATTTCAGAAATGTTTTAGCACTTTAATTAGTGGTAAAGCATACAAACTATTTTTATTTTATAAATTTTTGGGAAAATATTATTTGGCCATACGCAGATACTGAGATAGACGTCGAAAACAATAAAATAAGATAAATTCAAAGCAAGGCGATAAAAACGCGAACATTTAAATAGGCAAAGTATTTTGAATAATGTCGTCTGTTCGCCACATTTATCAGAGGAAGAATGTTTACATATAATATCATTTACTGCTTGATTGCTTACCGGCTAGTTCTGACATGTGCGTTTGTTTTCATTGCAATTTGCAGTAGAGGGGGGTACCAAAATTCCTGCAAAATGGCGGCGTCTTTGTACGGCGGAGGAATACACAGGTCAAATTGACATTTTTTATGAATACTAATTCGAGAACACAGACACATTTAATTTGTGTAGTTCTGTACAATTAAACGGCATTATAATTATATATTTATATATTATTATTATTATGTATCCAGCAACGAGTGGGTGATTCAATTCCTTCTCAGTGGACCCATCTGCTGCGCCGTGCATGTGCTGTCCTGTCTGTCGGAAAAGTGCATGAATGGTATAAAATACACCTTGCTAGAGTAGACTATGTGTCGACAGCGGGTTTCCAGTAAAAGAAATGTGTCAATTTAATTTAAAAAAATTTAACGACGTCACTAGAGCACAATGATTTTTTTATCGTATCGTCTTATTCGGCGTCAAGGTCGGTCGCCGGATCGATCCTTCTCAGTGGACCCATCTGCAGTCTGGGCAATTTTCCGTTCCAACCAGTGATCCACAACTGGTTCATCAAAGGTCGTGGTATGTGCTGTTCTGTCTGAGAAAAAATGCACATAAAAGGTCCCTTGCTGCTTATCGAAAAGAGTAGCCTATGTGGCGGTAGCGGGTTTCCTCTAAAAGAAATGTGTCAAAACTGACCATATGAAAGACGTCCAATAGCCGCTGATAAGATAAAAAAAAATCAATGTGCTCCAATGGCGTCGAACATTATTAAATAAAACAAACTTTTTTATTCGACGTCAAACATATGGTCATTGGTACGCATTTCTTTAGAGGAATCCTGCTGCCGCCACTTAGGCTACTCTTTTAAATTATTTTCCTCTCTATATGCAATGCTCCACAAGTGTTTCATCAAAGTCCATGGTATGTGTTGTTCTGTTTGTGGGGAAAGTGAATAATTTTATGAAAGACCCTTTAATGCTGCTTAAAGAAATTAAAATTAAATAACCAAATATGAACAAATTAATATAGGTCATAGGTAAAATACTTTTACAGAGACAGAAATATTCGGTCTAAACGGCTCTTTATAGGATGTCATGAAACAAACATTCCTTTCCTTCACCTCCAGTAAAGTTTGTTTTGTTTAACGACGCCATTGGAACACATTGATTTTTATCTTATCATCGGTTGTTGGACGTCATTCATATTATGGTCATTTTGACACCCTTTTTATTAGGAAACCCGCTATCGCCACATAGGCTACTCTTTTTGATAAGCAGCAAGGGATCTTTTATATGCACTTTTCCATAGAAGGAACAGTACATACCACGGCCTTTGATGAACCAGTTGTGGACCACTGGTTGGAACGGAAAATAGCCCAAAGAATTGATTTTAATAAAAGTAGTGAAATGAATTTTAGAGCCTGTTACTTTTATTGTTAAAATGGGAATTTGGTATGAAAATTAATTTTGTGTGTAATAATTGCATACCTGGATCTTTTATATGCATTTTCTCATATACAAGATAGCACAAACTATTGCCTTGATTAAACCAGTCATGGAACCACTGATCGGTATTATAAGTGGTTAACCTACTCATGGGGCCTTGCGGAGCATTCACTCTGGGTTGGAGCCAATACTGAAATTAAAAATCCCATACTTCGACTATTATTCGATCCCAGTACCTACCAGCCTCAAGTTCGGAATGGATGGAAAGGTGTTCAAGTACGCTCAAGTCCTATTGGAAGTAAAGTGGAGGTCACTATTCAATACAATCTGATATCACACCTGTGACTTATCAACAAGCAACATGTCTTAGCAAGTTACTATAAATAGATAGTGACGATAACGATAAGCGGTTTAAAATTAACTTATGCTCATTGTTTAAAGCACGTTGTAAATCCTCGATAGCCTTGATCAATCAAGGTTTAATTATAGTTTTAACACGCAGAATTGCATATTGTTTAAATCAATATTTTTGTGTGTGAGGGACAGATATACATGCTAATTTGAATCAAATGAGAGTGGGGAGGGGTATGTTTTGTTTAGCCAACGACAATGTGTTCCACAATTCTATTACTGCTTATCCCCCACTTTCCAATTTTTTATGAATTAATATCAAGGTTTAATAGTATTACTACATGTATTATCAGTGGCGGATCTAGCGGGGGGCGTTGACTTGGCCCCCCATAAATTTAGCTTTTATTTTTTTTACATTGGAAATATTTTCGGGAACATTTGTGGTATTTAAACTCGTCATTGCCCCCACCCCCTAAATGGAATTTCTGAACCCGCCACTGATTGTATGGATGTTAAGTTACAATTGTTAATAATTACGCTGTAGTTGACATTTCTAAATCCTATTTACTAACAAAAAATTATATTTCTATTAATTTTATTCTAAAATAATATTAATACAAATTATTCAATTAAAATATTTTGTAAATATGTTCCAACACTTACCATATTTGTGTAGACAAATGGAATATGAAAGTAAATGAACTCTGTTTTACGCTCACAAAGACTTGATGCGTCTTGTCATGAGAACGATGACTGTTGGACGTGCTAGGCAGATTGTTGTAATACTCAGGTCACAGAAGCAAAGTGCAGGTCACTGGCTATAGGATACAATTCGATATCATACCTGTTATTTACTAGTTATACATCAGCAGCATGTGTTAGCAAGAAGCCACACATAGATTATAATGACAATGTCAATGAGTTAAAAGTAAATCAGGTTCATCGTTTAAGCATGGTGCAGATCCAGACATTTTGAAAGGTGTCAAATTAAAACTAATATATATTTAACATTGAAAGTAAGGTGTTCAAAGCAAGTTATAATATATATTAATACATGTATATGATAATAATAATATGAAAGGAAAGGGGTTCTGACTCACACGCAGGTACACACATACACACAATATACACAGAGAGAGAGAGAGAGAGAGACAGACAGACAGACAGACAGACACACACACACACACACACATACACACACACACACACACATACCCCATCCCCCACCAACACACGAATGCTCACACAAACACACTAATAAATACATACATATACATACATACATACATACATATACACATAAATACATACACACACATATACACATACATACACATGAATACGCACATACATGTATATACACATATGCATACATACAAACAAGCATACGCACGCACACATACACACCTTTAATAAATTACAACACTGATGACTATTGGTTCATTGGGGCTTGTAAGTGGAACAAACCCTGATACTGGATCCTAGGTTCACCGGTCGATGGGAAAGAACAGATGTATGCAAGTGCACGTTTATATATTGGTATGACTAACAGTAATAACACTAAAACAATGGTGACATCCTGTATTTATACAAATACAAATTGTCGTTGGTTTCAGCGTAGATTATATATAGATCTCAGTGGCGGATACAGATGGGAGTTTAGGGTGTTCGACCCCCTTTTTAAGCTCCAGTCGTAAGTGCCATTTTCATACACAAAGTGTCCTTTTTAAGTACCTATCAATTGCCCTTTTTAAAATACAAAATGCCCTTTCTCCCTAATTCTGGTGAATTATTAGGCAACACTAATACCAATCTTATAATTAATGAGAGAGATCGATTTCCGCACTTTACCATAGTATATTATATACATGTACAATATGTACATCTGCGACATCTATATACATGTACAATATATATAATTTTTATATACAATATTTTAATTTTTAGTAAGCCCAAATGTGCCAAGAATGTAATCGACACTTGTAAAAAGTCGTCTGCTGTAACAGCCTGGCTCTGAACGTAGACGTCAAACACCATGACCGGACCTGAAAGAAAAATGCCAACAAAAGAAAGGCAGAAAAATACTCCAGTGTCTATAACTATTAGTATTATGAGACCAATTAGATCCTGCCCGTACATTATTATATATTTATCATTTCATCGCCAGGAAAAACTCTCTGATCTCTGTTTGATGAATATCAACCCATAAGTGAAAATCGTTTCTGGACGCGGTGGATGGATAATACCATAGACTGCGCCCATGAGATGCGTTTGCTACTATAACAGCCTGGCTCTGAACGTAGACGTTAAACCACATGACCTGACCTGTGAAATAGTACTGCGGATTTTCATGTTCAGGAACAAAAGAAGGATTTTTTTTGGAAATGTTTCATACGACAAAATTGCGGACGTTCTGATCACGACTATTTGTTTAGTGTATGGAAATAATTATATGTATCTGTAAAATGTCACTTCTTAGTATAACAAACAAATAAAAATGTCATAACATTCCAGCTTCGAGTATTTCCACAAACCGAAATCTGAAAAGAAAATTAAAAGGTTTAACCTTAGCGAGCGAGTCTCTATTATTTCTCCATACATTGTTGAACCTCATTACCATTAAGTGGTATCAGTTTTATTTATATTGAACCGTCTTGTCCAAATATACTGTTTTGGGAATCTATGGTTGAGAATATCACTTTAGTATTTCAGCATGAAAACAAAAAATAATTCGGGATTTTAGTAGCATCCCTCTTTGCTCCACTGATGACGTGGTCCATCCTATAATGTACCCTCATGATCATCAAAGCCGCTCCATCTCCCCACCCCGCCCCTAGAGTATTACGTGGTGGTGACATAACCCATTGTATAATACACTATTCTATAGAGCAGCCACTCATGCAGTTTGGTGCTAAGATTCATTTTGACACATATGTGAATTTAATTATGAGGAAATAGGATTTAATATCAGACTGCATAAAATGTGTGTGCTGTCGGTTTTTATTAATCCATTAATCAGCATCAAGCACATTATCAGCAGTGTCATAGAATTGCATTTTTTGGTTAACTCGTGGAAAATCTTTTAAATCATTAAACATGGGTTAATTTAATTATTCCAAAAACACATTCCCTTAAGAACATTTCCATACGATTCAGTAACTGAATGAAATTGTATGCTGTATCGGTTTGTACCCAGCAGTGTGTAGGGAGGGTGTATTTTCGTATTAACTGGAACTAGTATAATGAAATGACCATCAATGATATACGATAATCCTCACTTCTTCGTTTACGACATTAGCATTCAAAGTGTTTATGGTCGCTTTGTCAAATATCCGGATGAGACGATGGTTAGATAGATAGAAATATTTGTTTAACGACACCCCAGCACAAAAAATTAAATCGGCTATTGGGTGTCATGCTAT
The DNA here is from genome assembly GCA_033042655.1 of Cyathermia naticoides. Classification (NCBI taxonomy): domain Eukaryota; kingdom Metazoa; phylum Mollusca; class Gastropoda; order Neomphalida; family Neomphalidae; genus Cyathermia; species Cyathermia naticoides. The sequence continues at coordinate 5,951 of JAUTWP010003795.1, forward strand.
GGTATATATTAAAAATGTTTTTAAATTAAATCAGGTGTAAAAAACCTGATTTACAATATTATATAACTTCCTAAATAAATAAACAATAAATATATGTATATACAATTCAATAATTGAAATAGAGCACTCTAAATTCACTTTGCAGCTATTGTCAATGTTGAAATTGCCATCAAAATGCTTCAGTAAAATTAATTTACATTGACATTTTAAGTGTCATCAAAGGATTGTCTGAATTGTAAGGGCTGGAATTAAATTATAGGTCATTATTAATAGAGCAACTGCAATGCAAAAAATAAAATTCTAACAAAACATTTATGCCATTTTTTTTGGGTTTGGAAGTAATTCCATGAGAAATATTTAGTGTTATGTGATCTGATAATAATATTTTTGCTACATTTGACTGATAATCATAACATATCTGAAATTATTCCACAACGTGCAAATTAATTAATAAAAGTATTGATTCATTCTTTGAAATGCAATACTCTGAACATTTAAATAGCAAAACACCCGTCGCCTATTAATTTAACATAAGAACAGATTACATTTGCATAGGGTCATTCCGTTTCAAATCACCCCCCAAAAATGCTGTAATTTGGTGGTTTTGACTGAAAAAGCTTAATTTCCAAATATTAGCTCAATCTAACAAGCGGTTTGGGCACTACGGCCTGCCAAATTTGGCCAAAAACACCAAAATTGGGTGTCACTCCCTATCTTTGAATGTCCATAAAACAGTGACCACTGGACCAATATTGATGGGAGTGACATCTTTGGCATGGAAATTGATCAAGGATTCCAAATCTGTCGTTATTTTTATAGAGAGGTGAGTTAAAGTATGATGAACTTCTGACCTTTCCTTGACCTTGTTTCCATCGTGACCTAGAAATTCAAGTTGGCTAAAATTATAGCCTAACATGTTGTCTACAACATAATACAAAACAAGAGATGTAAAATTCCTCATTTGTCCACAAAAGCTAATCAAATAAACCTCCCCTTGCAATTTCACTTCAATTTAATCAGTAAACTGTTATGTATAATTCCCAAGCAGACATTTCAATGAAATAAAACGAATGTTTATATTGGTCATTTGTTTGTTCGTTTTAGAAACTTTTGGAAAGGCAGACTATTTCAAACTATGATATGCATATTCTCATATATTAAATTGCCTGTTTTTCTCATGGTCTTAATATTTCTTCATCAATCTCAATCATTCAACTTTGCCCTATCCGATTATCTGCTGATAAGCTAGGACAAATTGATAGGCAAAAATGGTTATATGCAGTTTATCACTTTTATGGAGTGCTACATCATTTGCAGCTAGTGCATGACATACTAGTAGTAGGCCTACTATTAGTACGGTACATGCACTTCATTCATATCTTCCTTGTTCCATTTTTGTACGAAATCAAACCTACTGGTTTCCTCCATTTTTCAGGTTGTGAAATAATGTAGTCAATAACAATGCATTCTGTCCACAATTGGTATTTAAGTAGTTACAAACTCATTGGTATACAATATCCTCTGATTACTAGTTTTCAAACGGATAAACGTAGATTTCAGATTTCGTAAACTGAGTATTTAATCCATGAAATAAAAACAGTTCCTTATGAAAACAATGTCCTCGGTAACACGTATAGCCATCATTACAAAGCTTGTCAACTTCTGGTAGCCAAATGTTGCAGCATTAGTTCTTGAACACCCTTAACAGTAGTTACCTCCGTTAAGATATTGTAGACTGGTAGTATAATGAGTAAACACAGCAGACGTCACTTCCTCGTGAGTACTGAAATTTTTGTTTGAGCATTTTTGGTGACTTTCTAATGATGGTGCATTTACAAAAAGTGTATCAATTTGACGAAAGGCAAAACGACCTACAATTACAAAATATAGATGTCATACTTACGCACGTGAGTTTTACTAGAATAATTACTAGACTGGGTGTCAATTTAGGACCCTTGATCTCTATTTATATCATGAGAAATCCTGAACAAAACGGCTGTTTGAAAACTAATGATGTTCGAAAACTATTGATCGGACGATAGATTATAAAACGCTGACCTAATTTTAAAATTTAATTGCACACAATTTGATCAAAACCTGTCTTTTTACCATTCATATTTTTTTAATTAAATGACTTTAATCACAAAAACATGGTAACCGGACAACATGGACTAAGACAACTCAGCCAAATTCTTGCAAGCTTGGGCCTGAAATTGAAACAACTCATCCCCAGGAGTTGAGACAACTCAGCTTCTATACTATATTTTGGTCAATTTAATAAATGCACACATCACTCTTTCAGCTCCTGCTTTCAACAAAACCATCTATCTGTGATATCGCTGGGTCCAATTGTTTCATGGTCAGAATTATCTAGAAACCCCAAAACATAATGGGATGGCAGTCGATTCGTTCATTGGACAATTTGTCCACCGAAAATTCGTCCACTGATGAACTTGAGACGATTCGTCCACTGCAAAAAATCAGTTTCGGACGATTCGTCCACTGTTTTTTTTGTGTGCATTATATGCATATTTAATTAATTTGGAATTGAAGACAAATTTTTATTTTATTTCGAGGTTATTAGGCATTTGGGGATAACATGTGGCATAGGGGGGCTTGCATTACCTATTTAACACAGCGTGAGATAATGCATACGAGCGAGTGGACGAATCGTCAGTGAACGAATAGTCCGCATGATAATGAATGAATGTTTAACAACAGCCCAGCATGAAAAATACATTGGCTATTGGGTGTCAAACTCTGGTAATGGAAATAAATAAGAAATGATCATGTCAAAGATATAACTATTTATATGTTTGAACAAAATGCAGTGATCGAGTGGATGAATTGTCCGAGGTGAATGGACAAATAAAAACTGGATATTAATGTTGAATTCTTACTCTATTTTACCTTTTGGTTATAATATACTACAAAATAATGTTAAGAAACGATTACAATGTCAAAGAAATAACTATTTATATGTTTCAACAAAATGCAGTCATCGAGTGGACGAATTGTCCGAGGTGAGTGGATAAATCGTCTGGTGGACGAACCGTCTGGAAAGCAACTTAATCACTTCCTGGTTACATAATACATAGCCATAGGTAGAGAGTGCCCAGAATTATCAAGATGCACCAATACACTGCACATAACTGTTTCTGTTACATGATGGTGAATATTATATTTGTATTACAATATTAATTATTATTTACTCAAATTCACAGATCTGACCAGAAGTAGAGTCAATGAATTTCAATTTGCCAAATTATTTGGTGTATCAATCAACTCTAACTTTCAAGTTTTTGTTGGCTAGTTTAGTTCAGAATTAAAAAAGGACCACGTGGGATCATCCATGGATGGGGCTCAGATTTCCATTTTGATTATCCATGCACACCTGCATACAAGGAAAAACTTAATAAGCACTTTAATGTCAAACTAAAATGAGGACGTTTTTATGAACTCACTTTAAAGCGGTTGACAACCTTTGTAGCATTCGAGTATGCTGCAAATATACCACACATTTTTTGAACAAATAACGTGAAATCCATGGATTCTGTACGTGGCAGAATATCTACAATCACTAAATATAATTTTGACATTTTTCTTGTTTTTTATTGCTAACTTTACAAATAAAACTAATGCCAAACACGACACAAAAGTCTAAATTATCTACAAAAAAACAACTAGTTTTGTTGAATGTTCCGCTGAATACAGCTATCATTTACGTTGATGCAAAAGAAAGAGACCGGCAATCAGTCACCGGTTTCAGCCTACTCAATTGGGCCGAGTTATGTCCCTTTTATTTGTTCCTTGGAACAGATGATTGGTTAAAACATTCTGCGATAGGCCGTAATAACACTTAGTGCGTTGTATACTGAGTCAAATAAAAAACTTCACAGTCTGAAATTTGAAAAAGTCTGAGTGTTGAAAGCAGATACTTTTCAAAATAAATATGGTATTGGCAATATCGATACTCCATCTGAAGCCCATCACGGCCCACGTGACCCGATTCGTAGCACGTGCACAGCACTATTGAGGCAAAAGTGGTTTTGCACGTGCCACTGGTCACGTGACTATAATAGCGCGCATGTTTTCATTGCTAGTTGCTCACAGTAGTCTAACGCAACGAAAAATAAACATTGAAACGAAATTTTGTATGACCTATTCCAATGCCAAGCCTCACAAATGTACAGCGTGAACGTGTCATGGGCATGTTGCAGGCGGGAACGTCAGTAGCTGACATTGCAAGGGCGTTTGGTTGCAGTCGACGGGCAATTTATGATCTGCAGATACACTACAACAAACGGGCACCACAGCTGATCGCCCCCGACTGGATAGACCACGTGTTAGGTCACAGGCAGATGACCGTCATATTGTGTTACGTCACCTCCGCAACCGTTTCATTACGGCTACAGCGACCACGAATGAACTTTTCAGACGTCGGGTGTCCGCGCAAACGATCCGAAATCGGCTGCGAACCGCTCATCTCGACGCACGACGCCCATATGTTGGACCCATTTTGACGCAATTACATCGACGTCAACGTCAACTATGGGCACAACGACACAAGTACGATGGAATACAGTCGTGTTTAGCGATGAATCAAGATTCACACTGCGATTTGCCGATGACAGGCAGAGAGTTTGTAGACGACGTGGTGAACGTCATGCTCAATGTTGTGTCGGTGAAGTTAACAGATTCGGAGGCAGAAGTGTAGGCTAATGGTTTGAGGTGCTTTCTGTGCAAATGGCCGTTTTCGACTTCTTGTCATCAATACAATGACAACCTCAACGCTGTTGCATACCGTGCCCAGGTGCTGGCACAGGAACTTGTGCCCTTCATGGCAGCTCATGGTCCAGGGCTGAGCTTTCAGCATGATGTCCAACGCCAGACCCCACACGGCCATCTTGACAAGGGATTACAGGTCTGGGGTGGTCTTCAAATTCCCCCGACCTGAATTCCATCGAACACGTCTGGGATGTGCTGGGAAGACGCTTGTGCACTTTCAGGAACCCTCCACAGACTTTGCAGAAACTTAATTGGTGCCTGTATCCCTAATGCAGTGTTTACACCCATCAGGCAGTCAATGAGGAGGCGATGCATTGCGGTTGTGGGTGCACATGGACATACGCGCTAAATTGAATCTGTGATTTTATCAGACGACCTCACTTGTGAATTATCATTTTGACTGCTTCTGATTTTGGCGAATACTGTGGGCGCATCTAACATGGCTAATCAATCAAAATTGCAGCTGTCTCGGTTGGAAATAGACCCATTGATTGCTGTCGCTTTTAAATGTATTCAATTAAAAAACCATCAAGTATTTCTGTAATACTTATCCAGGTAGACCTATATTATACGTTAATTGGGTATCTTATTTAAGATACTTTAAAGTAGGCTAATTAATGCTCCCGGTACCTAGCTGGATGAAAATAAAATTCAGTGGCGGATCTATGGTGGGCCGGGTGCCCGGACCCGACCCTAAATTTTGACATTTTTCAGTTTTTTACATTGTAAATATTTTTTGGAACTTTTGGGGCCCTTAGGCTTGTCATTGCCCCCCCTAAATGGAAGTTCTGGATCCGCCTCTGAAACTGTTGTCGGATGAATGCACAGGGTGCGATTCATTTTATCGCATAGCCTACGCAGTCGTGTGACAAATCGCAACCGCAGTTGAACATAAATTTGGAATAACTTTCATGAATGCAAATTTAAATGCGTTGTCAATTTTGTCGGATAACGCATTATGCATCGGCTACGCCAGTGGCGTATCTAGAGGAGGCCGGGGGCTCGCCCCCTAAATTTAGCGATTTTTCTATTTTTTACATTGTAAATATTTTTGGAAACATTTGGGGCCCCTAGGTTTGTCATTGGGGCCCCCTCTAAATGGAATTTCTGGATCCGCCACTGTACGCGTTAATGAAATCTTAGGCTAATTAGCCTAGCTTAATTTAGGCCTGTAGATGTATTAATAGCTTACCTACGTGTTAATGGAATCTTAATTAGTTTCAAACATAGGCCTACGCAGGACATTAAAGTGTTCTACCCATTCTTGGTAGGCTACACATGCATGCCCGCCCAATGTTAAATCTATAGATCTATGATGAATGCATGCATTGCTTATTAATTAATTCATTTGAAAAAAACGTTGATAATAATTATTTAAATAAAATGAAATTGTCTAACCTAGGTCTAAATATAGAAGCCACTGGAATGTGCACCCCGTGTAGGCCTTTGCCTATGGCTAGCTGTCACCTAGAAGCAACTTGAAATCCAGAGTGGGATATAATTATTAATTATTATGTTTCCTTGAATTTTCAGCTCGTTTAATTTGTTATTTAATTTACGACACGTGCCCGCCTTTGAAGCGTTCGGTCGTCGGATCGATCCTTCTCAGTGGACCTATCTGCAATTTGGGCTATTATCTTCTGTTCCAACCAGTGCTCCACAACTGGTTCATCAAAGGCCGTGGTATGTGCTGTCTTGTATGTGGCAAAGTGCATATGAAAGATCCCTTGTAAGTTGTAATTGCTGCTTATTGGAAAGAGTAGCCTATGTGGCGGCAGCGGGTTTCCTCTAAACATGTGTCAAAATGACCATATGAATGACGTCCAATAGCCTTAACGCACGTGATTATTTTACGCATTGCAAATTTTGCAAGTCTACCACGCGATGCATCCATGGTTTCACAGACACTCTGGTATGGTCCATCAGTATTACCAAAATCGATATAGTCTAACCATCCTCACCCTACACAGGAATGGTACCGTCCAAAGATGGAAGACGATGTTTTGATGAATATGGTTTGCAACTGATTTCTTTTATTGAGCAGTTTGTTATTACTGTTTATGTTTTATGTGTTTTATCTAACGAATTACAAAATATGTTTGTAAAACAGTTTGTACGTAGATTTAGATAGATAAAGCGTTTAGCGTAATTATGATTTTTTATTATGCCAGTCCATAATTATTACCATTCTGCATTCATTCATTCTCAGATTTAACTACACTACACGAGTTACTCAGTAGTCTACTTGTCTTGTAGTATGCCTACCGGTAGTAAATCTATAGTCTGTTCATTTAAAATAAAATGTCAAGCTTTTTTTATTAGATACATTTATAAATTAAATATAAAGCAGTGGCGGATCTAGGGAGGCCCCCAGGTGCCTGGGCCCCCTAAATTTTGCGATTTTTCAATTTTTTTAAATTGTAAATATTTTTGGGAACTTTTGGGGGCCTTAGGCTTGTCATTGGGGCCCCCCTAAATGGAATGTCTGGATCCGCCTCTGTAAAGGGATAATACGTTTTTGTTTTAATGCAAATATTAGAAATAACATTATGCTTATCCTGAATTATCAAATTTCGTCCCCCATCAAATTCCGTCCCATGTCACTTCTGCGTTAATTCCAATTACATTGCACACACACAACCTTTGAATATTTATCAACGAAACAAGCCCTTATTGGCCAAAACAGAAAATGAAGGGAAAAAGGCAGGATTCAGTTTTTGTTTCTAGTTTTTTCCACGTGAAATTATACAATAATCGTTAACTCCAATTTTGTATACAGCAACCATATTTTAATGATGTATATAATACATATAGCATATCAAACTCGCTTCCATGTGTTATCAAGTTTAAGTACTGAGTGAAATAAGTTTTGTCACAAGTTTTAGCGAGTGACAAAAGAAATTTATTTCACGAGGGACTTAAACTTTATAATACATGGAAGTGAGTTTGATATTCTATTTATTATCCCAGCCTGAACATATGTATTTTTCTTTTCATAAACGGTTCTATGTGGCTATGATTTCATTCTTTTCCAGTGAATAAATGAAAAGAACACTCGGAAAGCTAATGATGTCATTAGAAAGTGATATCAATTGAAACAGGTGAAGTTGATGATTCAAGGGTCTACAGTTAGATTGTAGCCTGGTATTTATTTCAAGAAAGGAGTGGGATGTAGCTCAGTCACTAGCGTGCCCACCTTTGAAGCGGTCAGTCATGGGATCGATCCATCTGCAGTTTGGGCTATTTTCCATTCCAATCAGTGCTACACGACTGGTTCAACAAAGGCTGTGGTATGTGCTGTCCTGTCTGTTGGAAAGTGCATATAAAAGATCCCTTACTGCTTATCAAAAAGAGAAGCTGATGTGGCTGTGGCGGGTTTCCTCTAAAAATGTGCCAAAATTACCATATGAATGACATCCAATAGCCGCTGATAAGATAAAAATCAATGTGCTCTAGTGGCGTCGTTAAACAAA